>ML686195.1:3686077-3736855 GCA_007922175.1 Pelusios castaneus | reverse complement strand
AGGGAGCCCCGTGCTCCCTCCTAGCCGGACCGAGCGGTGGCAGCCAGGAGGGAGCACGGGAGACCCGCGCTCCAGCTGCCGAGCAGCCGGCAGCTGGAGTGCAGGTCTCCTGCTCTCCCTCCTGATCAGGACCGCAGGGTCCCAGCTAGGACGGAGCATGAGGCTTCCTTCTCCCTGGGACTGTGCTCCAGCTGCTGAGCAGTTGGAGCATGGGTCCTGGGGAAAAGGAAGCGCATGGCTTCCTTCTTGCTGGGACCACGGAGCTTCCTTCTTGCCAGGACTTGAGTGGTCCCGGGGAGAAGGGAGCCCCGTGGTCCCTTCTTGCCAGGATCTGAGTGGTCCCAGTGAGAAGGAAGCTCCCTTCCCCCGTGCTTTAAGTCGACTAAGTCGACTTAGGGCGTCCACACTGCTTAAGTCGACTTAAAAAGTCGACTTAAGCTTCAAAGTCGACTTTATACGAGGTGTTATAAAGTCGACTTTGAATTTCCTTAAGTCGACTTAGGCAGCAGCTTAAGTCGAGTTAAGGAAATGCCAGTATGGATGCAGAGTAAATTAAGTGACTTAAGCATGCTTAAATCGACTTAATTTACTAGTGTAGACTCACCCCTTGTGACTCAAGGCAAAAAACCCTCTCTCTTTGCCTCAGGTCTCCATGCATAAAAGGGGAGAATGCTACTTTTCTGCTTTTCTTCATTTGACTTGCCAATGCAGACTCTGATTATAAGGTCGTTAGGGAATGGGCTCTCTCCTATTACGTTTGTACAGTACAGCCCCAGTCTCAGTTGGGACCTCTAAGTGCCATTATAACAAAGATAATAACAAATGAATAAATTATAATATCAAACTGCATGTGTAGAACCATGTTCTCTTACCTACTCTGCTGACATTCAGGAGCACAACCTGTCATACCTGTAGTGCGACAGACAACTCTTCAGTAAACATTTATTGAAAAGTGCAAGTAGAAAGTGGAAGTTTTGTTTTTATTCATCTCTGATTTCTCATTCAAATAGTGTAAAACATTTACTAATCCTCCTCCTCCAAAACATATGCCATATGTCTGTCGAATGGTAGGCTAACTTTATATCACAACAGTAACCGACTAGAGTCAGGAAATCTGTGCAGTAGGTCCTCAGACTATGATTCTAGATCTGAGCAACTTAAATAAAGGTAAGGAAGAAAATTGGGGTTCAAGGTACCCAGTGGAGGAAAAAAAAAACCGCCAAAATTTCTTGGGGTGGGGGATGTTAGGGCAGCATCTGCTGGAGTGGGGACTCTGAAGCTGTTTAAAAGGATGTGTGTTACATTCTTTTCCCTTCTGCCTTGTGTTAGCTCAGATCTGCTGACTAGTGCAGAGTAGAGGGACACACTCTCCCCAAAATCTAGTATTACAGTTGTGGCTGACCAACTGAATCAAAATTAAATAAAGTCAGCAAAATCTACCACCACATTGTCTTATGACTCATTGTCTCTTTTCTCCTCTCTCTCTTCTAACCTAGGGAATCCTTCTCCAAAGTTTTTCCACCAGCACCACATATTGTGTCGGTCGGTTTTTGTTTGCTTCTAGATTGGATTTATAGTAAAGAGCTAAATTCAAGTATTCTATTTGAAGACACAAGGGTGCTCTTGAGTTTTCTGGACTTGTTTTATGAAGAAGTTATAAAATGTACATATAGAAAAAGGATGTAATGAACTTTTCTCTAAATTAATAATACCTGCAAAATCAGGCAGAAACCTTCTGAGATATCTGCTCTTGTGGCAATAGCAGTGTGCTTTTATGGTGCTACTTCTCTGCACAGCTCTGCTACTATACAAGTTCTCACCTGCAACAGTTCTTTTGTTTTTCTTGAAAAAAAATTGACAAATGATGGTAATTTTGTAATTTGCACAAACAAAAACCAGCATTAGAGCCTCAAATTCATTTTCACATGAGACTTATTTTGACCTGAGAATTTGATTTCCAGTCTCCATAAATGAGACTACTAACCCCCTGCTCCAAGTGAGTTCTTGGGTCTTTTGAGATCTAGAAATTATGCCCCCAGTTACGTATAAATATTTATAAAATCTCTGATCTTAAACCAAAAAGACAATTCTCATATTTTTAATAATTATTATAAAAATATCCTAAACCTACTAATTGAATGAACCTTTCAAATGTGAGTAATTTTTTATTTGAATTCTACATCCCTATGTATTATGTAACAATTAGTAATAAAGTGATAGATAATTCTTTGGAACAGTTCCTGATTCCATTACTCAACTACTTGATCGACCAGTAATTATGAATCATATCTTTAATTAGCTGCCGCTCTTCAGAAACATAGAAAAGCCAAGGGCATAAAGTAATTGGCATAAAAGTTTTCCTAATTAATTTGTCTGTCCATGTGAGTAACCAAGACTGGAGTCAGGGGAACATTTATAAGTCAAGGAAGGCCTGCCCTAAAACCCAATGTCAAAGGAGATTTATATTTGTGAATTATAAAAAGAACAACAAGCCACAAAATTACATTATCCCCAACTCCAGCAGTATAACCCATAATGTGTTGTTCAGAGATGAGCAAAAAGTTTTTATTGATCCAATTCATTTTCATCATATTCTCCAGTGAGTCTTTCAAATCTCTCTGGCTGTTTCCCTCATTCTATAATGTAACGGTAATAAAGCACATTAAGCAATTCATTAAACAACAGTCCCACTGACCACAGGGAGCATTGCAGCTAACATTCATTAAGCAACTAGCAACTTTATTTAAGCAGCATAGAGCTCTGAAGACCAAAACTAGATCCTTTGTTTTCAGGGCGAGCCTATAGCCCACCAAGGATGTACTGTATGTGGCTTTAAAAAACTATCAAACCTCAATCCTTGCTGGCACTAGACAATGCCTTTTTAAAAGCAGCAACAACTGAAAGAAGCTAAACTGCAACAGAGGCAAAAATTAAGTTAAAATCTGAGCTCAGTGCCGAGGATGGACAATTAAGATTTATGTCTGATATAAAAATAAACTTTAAAATATTGATATTTAGACTCTAGAGTTTTAGATCTGACTTCAAGAGGGCAAAAGTGAGAGACCAATCAGATAAATTCAGACATATCTGAAAATCCTGGCTTAAATGGCATTCATTATAAAAATGATAAATATTGTCCTTCCTAACAGAAGGGATGCCGAAATAACAGAAAGGAAGGAGTTCTAAAGGGGTAGCTGTGTTAGTCTAGTTCAGCAAAATAAAAGAGGAGTCTTGGGGCACTTTGAAGACTAACACATTTATTTTTTGCATGAGTTTTCATGGGCAAGTGAGACTTCAGGCAAAGTTTTACTGTGATTTGTAGAGCAGGGTTGCTTGCTTTCTAAAACCTAACTTAGGAAGGTGATATGTTTCTGCCTGTTACATGTATATTGTAAAGTCCTTGTACAATGAAGGAATCCTTACAGCAGAAGAATATTAGAGGGTAGGTTTTGTTTTGTTTTGTTTTTTGTTTCTTTTCTTTATGTTTTAAAAGATAGAACATATAAAGCTATATATTAATGGGGAAAAAACTCAAACGACATTGGTCAGAATTACTGCAAGTGTAATATATTCCATAAAACGCTGGGCTCTTTTCTGATTAAAAGACAAAACATAGATTTGTTACACTATATTAGGCCAGGTACGAAGTAATGTATTTCCTTAGATATCATAGATTTGTTTGAAGGGTGTCATGGAAGGTACATATAAGCTACACCCAAAATTCTCACCCTCCCATTTCCCATGTTATTATTATTTTATATTATTCTTCATACTATTATAGAAAAATCAAAATGGCTCAAATCCTAGGCTTATTCTAATCAGCATAGATCCCTTGATTTCAATGGAGCTCTACCAAACCAGGATCAGGCTCACTGACTCCCATTTAGTTTCATTTTTGATAACCTTTACCATAGCATTAATAATATTCCCTATACCAGCTATAGGGAAGTTGTGACAGTGCATATAAAGTCACAAAAAGGATGACTTTTTAATGGTAACACTGGTGCTAAGAATGCAAAGCTGAGTCAGCTCTGCTGGAATTCAGAACTGTGGTTCTAGGGAGTCTAAATATTTGAAGCGTGATGATTAAGCTACTGAGCCAACTTCTCCAGAGTAATTTTTCCTTTTAAGACACAAAGCTTTCTTTCTAAATCTTTTGTCTCACTGGCAAGATATCAGCATAATTCTTTCTAGCCCATATCTATTGATTGAGCCACTGACAAGGTGCCATCAGTAAATACAAAAAAGTCCCCATTTCACTCTGCATTCTGCAGCAGAGATAATAAAAAAGACCATGTGCCAAGTTTGATAGATTGGTGCATTGAGCTGCTTTAGGGGAGATCTGGGTTCAAGGCTAAACTCTGACTCTCACAGTAGGCAAAGACTGAGAGTAAAACTGAGGTGAAACTTTGAGTCCCTGATAAAAGGATAACATATGAGGCATTGCTTGTGAGAACTCCTCAGTCACATTTTTAGAGTGAAGGTGACTAAACGCTCTTGACCACAAGTCTTCCAGTTGTGATTTAATATGGCAAAGAATAAGAATGGAAAAAGCAATAGCATTAGCCAAAAATGAAATTGCAAGGAAAAGCCCCAAGATTAATATTTGGACCATAGTGTAGACTCTCTAAGTCAACTTAATAGGAGCACCTTTAAATCAACTTGAGTCTTGTGTAGGCTTTCTCAGTCGACTGAATACTTTAGAAAGTCGACCTAACTTTGTGAATGTAGACATAGCTTAATAGTCTATTTATCTAGCTTTTGTGCTGAGTCAAAGGATTTTAATTTTTTACTTTTTACTTCTTATTGGCAAAGCTTGAATGTCCATTCTGTCACAAGAGGTTCCCCTCGCAAGTCTGAAGGGGCTTGTGTACCTACCGAAGCCACAACATTTTTTTCAGGGAGGTGACTGTAAATAGAAATGGAGATTGGAGAGGCTATGGTATCAGCTTTAGTGTGGAAAACCCTATAGCAAACCCATTGCACTACACAAAAAAACCCTTTCTTATTAAGATAAAAAAAGACAAAGTTTGAACCACTCTCACCCCCACCGTCCTCCTTGAAAAAGGGTGGTGACCCCTTCTGTTCAAATGTTAGCAGATCTACAGAAGGCACTCTGTAGCATGATAGTGAAGAACCAGACAGGTGATAAATACAGAACTTCAGATTCCACTGCTTTCCAATCCCCCACCATTCACAAGTACTGTCATTCATAAGAAGGTCTCAGAAAATAAGACATTTATCTCACTCAGACTTCATGACAGCTCTTGGATCAGAATCTGTTTTCCTGCATGCCTAACTATTTTGGGTTAATGTGAACCCTGGCTCCACATTCACAGCCAGGCAATTCAATGTTCGTACAATAGTTTAAGTTCTACGTATTGTGTCCCTTTATTGTACAAGGTTTGTGATTACAGCTTCATCCATCTACCCATGGAAAACACCTATAATGACTGATTTTATTAGCAATAGAAAATATTAGAAAAAATATTTAGTATAGAAAACATATGCAGTTGAATGATTATGTTTTCTAAAATATTGCATATGTGACTTAGTAGTATAAATTTGTTACTAGTGTATATAGTGCATCATATATGATGGAGGGTAGTGAAATACTAGTTTTATTCCCATTGAAAAAAGCGGGGCCATAAATCACGAGAAGTACAGTCTCAAGAGACTAGGCACACTCTGTTTAAAACAACATTAAAAACAAACATTGTTTTAATGTTAAGGTTGCAAAGTCAAGCCCTCAAAAGTTAGCATGTAAACATTCTGGCATTTTCTATTTCTCAAATCATACAACATAACATACATTTTCCTCCTACACTCTTAGACATGTTTATAGCATATTATTATATTTCTTTCTATAAACCGGAGGATTTCTATCATTATGCTTGATAGTTTTTAAAATGTATTTTCTATGTTATGTATTATAGCATTAAAAAAACAGAGTCCTGTGGCACTTTTAAATACTAACAGATTTATTTAAATAAATCTGTTAGTCTTAAAAGTGCCACAGGACTCTGTTTGTTTTTCTTCAATAGACTAACACGGCTACCCCTTTAGAACAACATCAAAAAAGAATCTCAGATTTCACTTTAAAAAGATAATTCTTCCAGTCCTCATTTCTGTGATTAAAAATTTGAAAATCCACTATCACTGTTTAAAAAACAAAACAAAACAAAACAAAAAAACCACCACAAAAGCAGATACAAAGAACTCTAACTTTATTATTATTTTTAATAAAAACCCTCATGATTCTTAAGCCAATCTCACGGTTTCTGAATTTTTAGAATTGGTAATGCTGGGTTGAGCATCAAGAGCAGAATACCTCTTGATAATAAAAGATTATATTGATGCAAAGCATCACGGTAACAGACTGCAAAAAGAAAAATATAGATATTGTGTATTTACAATAAAAATATAGAACTGCACAGTGGTACCTGAACTCCACACAATTAACATACCAGCATTTTGGAGGGAGGCAGGCTTTCTGGATGCTCCCTCAATCCTGCTGTCCATCATTCACCCCCTTCTTCTCCCAGAGTTGGCAGCCTTTGGGGAATTTCTCTGTGGTCTACCATGTCTGGTCCAAGGTTTGACTACTATTCTTTCCCTCCCTTTGCAGGAGGAGAAGATATGGATGAAACAAGGTAGGGCTCAGTCTCTCACAGTCTATTACCCCTTCATGTGGTTTATCTTCTACCCCTCTTCCTGGGGTTTATTGCTTTACCCTCAGTCTGGGTGGCTTCAGAGCAGCATCTCTCATGGTTATCTTGTCCTCGGCTGGGCTTCCTCTGTTGCCAGTAGTCCCTAGGTGGAACAACCTTCTTTCTGTTCAACATCTCTTCCTGTGTTGTTTCCCCCTTTTAAGCTCACCCCGCTCCAGGCAGAGCAAGCCTTACAGGTATCAGTTTCCAGAGGGGTAGCCGTGTTAGTCTGTGTACAGAAAAAACAATGAGAATCCTGTGGTACCTTAAAGACTAACAAATTTCTTTGGGCATAAGATTTTGTGGGCTCCAATCCACCTCTACTCTATTGCCTTTGTATTGCTCAGCACTTATGCCATGTGAAAAAGTGTTTCCACGTATAAGCTTGACAGCCAATAGGTAAAACAGGCAAAGGTAGAAACAATGGAAGTCAGCAGTGCAGACCAAGATCACACAAAGAAGCATGACAAAGGAAAGATTTGGAATATGTAACACATCAAGCCCATATATTTGCAGACAAAAATCTTTCACCAAGGAACAGGCCAAAGGAGAAGACCCATTGTGCACCAAATGAAGCTGAGAACTAAGCACAAGGGGAAAATAACTCATACAATAAAACTACATTGGCAGAAAGTTAAGGTGGCAGAGCAAGGCATTCTGAAGTCAGCAAATGGCAATGTTGATTACACAACTTTAGCTACACCCTTTCTTACATCTGCATTATGACTTGGTGTTTTGTTACATATTCTAGTTGTCAAATAGAACAAGGTTTATAAATATATAGATATATGTCACTGGCATTTTGTAGTGCTATACTACTGGGCAAAGGGGAGACATAGTCAAAGTGCTATTTTTCAAATCATAAATATCATATACAATTTTTATACTGCCTTACATACACACATGTAAATGGACGCACGCTCTCGCCCTCCACAACCACTAAGATAGTTACAATACTGGATTTCAGCTTTAATTTCTATGCTATTTATAGAAATTAAAAAAAATTAGGATATAGACTAGAACAGGCCTGATCTAAAAGCATTTTATAAAGGTGGGTCAAGGGTCAAGTTCCATTTTACAGATAGGGTCACCAAGGAACAAAAAATAATTGTTATTAGTCAATATTCATATACACACCTTGTAACATGCAACTTGCGTTAGTCACACTTTAAAATATATATAGGAGCTAGTTTACTGCCCCAGGTTAAAAAACAAACAAACAAACAAAAAAAAACCCAAACAAAATAACCCACACACATAAGCCAGTTGAGCAGACATAGAAGCAGTTTCAGAAGATATTGCAGTTTGGGGACAAAAGGGCTCAGTTGTGGCCACCTCTTCTTCCAGACCCAGAAGACCGCAGGTGTGACCCTTCCCAACTTTCTGGGGATAGTAAGACCTATGCAATGTCCCTATCCCTTGATCCACATGGGATGGGGCAAGAGAAGTATTCCAATAAGTAGCCAGACCTAGGCCACACAAACGCTTAAACTGGCAGGAGAAGAAACAGAAGCAGCCTCTGCACGTGCAGCAGGAACCAGTGATACTGATGATATCCTGGAACTACTTTCTACAGATTTCATTCTAGTTCTTGTCTCTGTTTATACTGATTGACTGTCTGCTCCAAACCCCTCCCTCAGAGTCTTTTGACATCAGTCTTGTACCTCTTTCCCTGGATACCCTCCTTTTTCTTCCCTTCCTTCATTTTCCATGACCCTTCAACTACTCTCTGGATACTCTCTCCCTTCCCTTCACTTTCTGCTTCACTAATACTCTCCTCAAAATTAAAAACAAAATAAATAAAAAATCATGGCATTAACATAATGTTTGCAGACCACCATTCTGTTCACTCTGCTATCCCTCTCCTTTACGCATTATCTGTTTTGTGTATTTAGATGGCAAGCATTTGGTACAAGAACTGTCTTCTATTTCTTGTGTTTCTATAGTGCCTAACAACATAGGGCTCTGTTCTCAGTTGACTCCTGTAATAAACATAGCAAATATTCTGTACTGCTAAATGTGCTATGCATACATGCTCTGTACAACCCGCTTTCCTTCTAAGTGTTGGTCAAAAGTGCTAAAAGCATATAAAATAAGTGTCAAGTCTGTTGATTTTCACAGCCAGGGCTTATCTCACTAAGTGTATTGCTTTCCACCAAGATACCAAATGTCTGCTATGGATTTACTCGATCTGAATTAATATGAGTAATTATACACTTCTGGAGTGCTTTTTTCTCTTTGCATTTAAAAGTGAACACACAAAAGTGGGGTGCAAATAGCAAATGTGAAAAATCAGGCTGGGGGGTGAGAGGTAATAAGCCCCTATATAAGGAAAAGCCCTAACTATTGGGACAGTCCCTATAAAATTGTCCCATCTGGTCACCCTAACACCGTGATTCTCAACCTTTTGCAGGTCATGACACACTTGGTAGTGTGTCGTGACCCTACAGGACACGCTAGCTCACTTCTCCAAGCCAAATCCAGCCACTCCCCGGCTCTCTGTGACACACTTATCACTGTGTGGTGACACAGAAATGTGTCCCGACACAGTGGTTGAGAACCACTGCTAACACGTACAAGTAGTATCATCTTACAGGCATTAAAGCCAACCAACCAGATCTGATTCTTTTTCTCACAGGCACCGTGATTTAATGGATGAGATTTGGATTCTGTTCCCACCTCTACCACTAACTTCCTATTTAACCTTAAGACACCTCTTTGGTTCTTAGTTACCCCATCTGCAAAATGGGGGAATATGGTATTTGCTTCTTAAGATCAGGATGTGAGGCCTTGTTAAATCGGGTTGAATAGCACAGCACTTTTTTAAGTGGCAGAAGAGATTGAATTAGAATTCAGGGTTTTGCGAATCAGAGTCCAATGCTCCTTCCCCGGTGCTGTGAGATTTTGTCAGCTTTTTTGTCAGCTTTTGTATCAATTGGTGCTATGAGAATTTCCTTCATTGGAAGCTGATGTTGTTTCTAGCCCTGCTCTATTTTACATAGCATAGAATAATGCGCCAAACACCTTGAGCAAATTTTAAACCCTAAGTTGTGAAAGTATACTGTATACAGCTTATTTAAAAAGCTTCTATACATTTGACACATCACAACTAATCATCCTCACCAAAAAGCACATCTGTGAGCTAGAGGGACACACCACCAAATTTCAGGCCTCTACCATCTTCCACTGAAATGCTAGACACATTTTTAAAGGGCCCTTTTTAATTATGGGGAAAGTGCATTTCTACTGCCTTACTTCTTGAAAATGTCTGAAATGATAATGCCCAATCTTTCAAAAGAAAATTTACTTCGGCAAATATCAGCCCAACACTAAAAGGCTGACATAAGTAGCTAAAAACAAAGCTTTTGTACAAAGTTAACTGTAGGCGTCATTACATTCCTTTTATTCAGTGGGACATTGTTTGTCTGTTACCTGCTGAAATCAATTCAAGTTAATGGGGAATTATGGTGAGTGACTGATTTATTTGACAAAACCAGAATAATAGTTCATCAGGACTGATTAGTAGACCAAGGAATTTTATTAACATAAAGTATATGGCTTATGGAAAATGTCATGTTCTGTTTTCTTTCTTTAAAATCAATCAAAGCTAAAACCAATGATAATAGTGATGTAACCCTTCTGCCCGGCCAAGACAGTGGCAGCAAAGATCAGGATTCTATATCTAGGGGTTCCCAAACAATGTTACAACACCAATCAGCTCTAGCCCCCACCCTGTCTCCTGGGAAATCATGCACTATACCCTGGATGCCCTAGAAGGGCAATGCTTCCCTTCTTGCAAGCACGAGTCTGCTTTTAATAGAAACTATAGAGGCAACATCAAAACCAGCACTTATGGGGGATACAATGCAAAGCAGGATTCCCACAAAACCCAAAGACAGAACTCATTCCAACCCAATGTACATAGACTGTGTCCTTCTCTTCTTCATTACCCCCCATACTGACCATCATAGTTATAGTGTCCACCGCGCAAGGGGTGGGGGTGGGGGGGGAAGGGAAGGCCCTTGGCCCTCCCTTCCAGTTCTCTTCTGCCACCTTTGGGTCCACCTGCTGGCCACTCATACCATCCGCTGGCACCGCCCACTAGCCGCTGGCTCCACCTGCTGGTCATTCACTCTGTCTGCTGGCACCGCCCACACCTGCTAGTCATTCACATCATCTGCTGGCACTGCCCACTGGCTCCATCCACTAGGGTGCTCACCTGCTGGATCTCAGTCAGCTTCTCAGTGACTTCAGATCTTAGAGAAGTTTTCACTCCTCAGGTGATTTTAGCTCCAATCAAAATAACAAAAGAGATCCCACAAGGAAGCATTACATCTATCCTTTAACAATGGGAGGGGAGCTAGGCATTTGCTTAAGGCACAGCTTCAGCAGAGATAGTGCTTCCCCTCCCCCACCTTAGTTTTATAAGACTGAAAACTAGAGTTGCTCACTTTTCCAAATTCTCTGTTGCTAATGGTGACTTTTCCATTAGCTTGTCAGTCCATAAGGCTATGTCTACACTTGTTAATTTAAGTCGACTTTAAGCCAACATTGTTAAGTTGACTTAGCATGTCCACGCTCAAAAATTAAGTCGACTTAAAGGGGACCCTGCCAAATTGACCTAGAGTGTTCACACTGGATGCCTAGGTCGACTTGTAGGGGCTAGGTGGACCTGGGACAGTCCATGGTGGCAGGGGGGGCACCCCTGGCCAGGTGCCAGGGGGCTCAGTCTTTGCCCCATTGTACCTTGGTACAGTGGGGGGTGAGGGGGACAGGGACACTGGCAGGGCATAGAAGCTGGGTGGGCAGGGCTCTGTCCTGCCCTGTGGGGGGGCACACCAGGCTGTGGCTGTGCCAGCCACCCTGGCAGGGAGGGCAGTGGGGAAACCCTGAAGCCCCCTAAGTCGACTTAAAGTCTATTTAGGGCTACTCTGCGTCCACACTGGTAAGTCGACTTTCTAAAGTCGACTTAGCCAGAAAAGTTGACTTAAAACTAGGTTTAGTAAAGTCGACTTTAATTTTCCTTAAGTCGACTTAAGCAGCTGCTTAAGTCGACTTAAGGAAAATGTAGTGTGGACGCAGATTAAATTAAGGATATTGAAACATTGACTTCCAGTAGGTCTTTTATTTTATAAGTGAGCTTTCTTGCCATGTATTTTTTTCAAGACTTTACAAAAGGACTGTATGTGTAATTATATACAGTATAAGTGAGATTGTGACTGTCCCTTGCATAGGTATGCAGTTAAAGAGAGGACATAAAGGGCTCTTCTTGCATCTACATGTGGGTCCGACACAATGGCATTTCCTGGGTTCCTGTGACTAGCCTAATTCCTGCTCTGGACTAATGTTGCTGCCAGTGGTAGAGGAGCAGGAGAGACAGTCTAAAGAGGCCCGCGGAGTCAGCACACTAAGGGGTGCACTGTTTAAGGATGGTAGCATAGATGCACTCATCCCCAGGACTTCTGGAAGCACAGTATTTCCTCTAGGAGCCCCACAGGCCTAATGTGACTGTGCAGCATCTTCAACTACATATTCTGTGGGAATTGCTCAGTTAAACTCTTTGAGCCAAATCCCACCCTGCTTACTCATGTGAGCCATCCTATTACAATAAATTGGAGCATTTGTGAGAGTAAGGCAAGTAGGAATTGACTCTAAACATCACTGTCTATAAATGAAAAACAACCGAATCCTGTGGCACTTCTAAAGACTAACAGATTTATTTATCGCATGAGCTTTCTTAGGAGAAAAAATCCCACTTCATCAGATGCTTTGAAGAAGTGGGATTTTCTCTCATGAAAGCTCATGCGATAAATAAATCTGTTAGTCTTTAAAAGTGCCACAGGACTCTGTTATTTTTCTACAATAGACTAACACGGCTACCCCTTTGGAAATTGTCTATAAATGGACAGAAAACAACTCATGACGAGATATATGCCCAAACCAAAGCTATAAGTCAGTAAAGCTTTCCTCTCCAAAAGTTCTACTTTCATTTTGAATGGGTGTACACAACATTATTTGGCGCACACATTAGATCTTTAAATTATTTGTGTGTTTTTTCTTCAGCCTACTTTTGTTCCATTCAACCATCCCCTTCATCTTCCTTTCACCCCAACCCCTCTCTTTAACCAACTCTCCCCTCCCCCCCCAATCTCTGGCATTATAGAACCACTGCCTGAAACTATATAAAATCCTTGGCCTCAAACCAGAGAAGACCTAAACGCAGAAAAGTAAGGATAAATTAAAGTGACAGGGTCTCAGCAGTGGAAATTAGTGCAACTCTTCTAATTGCATGTCTAGCCTGAATGATGGGATACTTAATTCTTACACATCCCAGACAATTGCTTTATACTAACATGAGCTCTGGGAAAAAGGCAGATTCCAGAGACATATGGAGCAGTAGATGGAGTGGAAAAATAAATCAGAGGCCCTAGCCACACTGGAAAAAAATGTGTTATCTACATTGTTAATATAAGGTATTGCTACCGTTAAACAAAGCTGATGTCTCCTTTGTCCATTCTTTCTATAAAAATAGAACATTAAATAATTAAGTAACAAAGATGACACAGGACAGTTCCTTTAACAACAAAGCACTTTGGGTGAGCAGGTTACATTCTTCTTGTTAGCGGACATAACCCTAAATATGGGATCATGAGAGACATAGTCAGGAAGAATGGTATGTTCTACTCCACTGCTATAAGGACTGCTAATAAAAGGCCTCAGAGCTAGCATGGGTTCTTATATCTATTTAACCTTTTGCCCCAAGAAGCAAAGAGCATCTGGTTAAGTGGAGAGTAAAAGCATAGCTACTTTTCATTATCAAGGCTTACAGCCAGAGCATGTGGAAGCTTGAGCTGCCAAGCCTGGGTTAAATGCTTGTTGCCTTCACTGCCTGAGGCCATCTAGCGTGTTTAGAAATGATTAAGTACTGCAGCCTAGAAAGGACCTGTCCTGAGCGTTCATCTCTGACTTCCAGCAGAAAGGAGAGGCTGGCAATGACAGAGGCAGATGGATGAGTCTCATTAGTATGGCGAGGCAGCGAACCAGCCTTCACAGAGCTGTCCAAAAAAAGAGAGCAAATTAAAATAGAAGCTGAGAAAACCAATGAGCTAGGGTTTAACTCTCTGATACCTGGTTTCATCTACAGTAGCTTATATGGCTATCTATAGTTCCTCAGAGCCTATGACCCATAAAACAGAGTGCTAGCACTTCACAGGCACAGGCATTTCCAGTCTTTCTTTCTTTCTTTCTTTCTTTCTTTCTTTCTTTCTTTCTTTCTTTCTATGCTCCTTGAACTTCTCACAGCATGTTAAGTGGCAGATAAAACATATCCTTTTGTATTATTTTTATATTAATGCTCAAGTTTCTGTCACCAAACAAAAGCCATGATAATAAGGAACACATGGAGGAATACAGCACATGGCACACACAACGCAATGGAGATGGTATAACCACAGGAGATGTGTGTTTGGCCCCTTCACAAATATGTAAGTACGTCTGAAAACTGGTATTGCCATACTTAAGAGGAATGCCTTGATGACCTGAAGCTATGACCTATCTATATACCTGCACCTCTCAGAAGAAACGAGTAATTCTAAGTATGATGTTTCAGTGATGGAAGCATTGATACAATAGGTTGGTAAAGTCAGAGTGGCATCAACTAACGCCTTGCTGAGAACCTTCACAGGATGATGGACGGGCATACCTGCAGCTATTTTGAATGAGTTTCCCTGTGAGACTGATGGGAAATTATATCGATTTATTACCCCTACTTTGATTTGTTCGAGTTGATTCAGGCACCATAGAAGAGAAGAAAAAGGAAATGCATCTGAATAATTCAAAGTGCAAATTGCTACATGCAGGGAAGCCATTTTAGTTTGTCTTTGCATGCGAGATGAATATTGTAACACAACAGAGGTTAACTATTGCCCAGAGTAACCCATAAGTTTGACAGGATAATTTTAGAAACAGGTCAAAGATGAAGAACTTCCCAAGTATAAACAAGACCATGTAACAATGCAAAATATCAGTACAGAAGGTAAAAGCAATGGTTCAAAAACAAGATTTGGTTAAAAAGAAAAAGATAATGTAAAGCATCAGTATTTGTAAGTTCTGGATTGTTTTGGGAAATGTATCAATGGCAGTGATTCATCTGACTCCACAGGACCCTGCTGTCAGTGCCAATTAAAGGCGAAGGATAAATTCCCATAAAGAATAGACCTGTACAGTATTGTTTTATATCTCTGTGGAATGTAGGAACCTCTGATTTTTTGAAGTGCTGAGTAAAGTCACAGAAGTCAATGAAAGCCAGGAGTGAGTAAGGACCTGGTTTTCAGAAGTGCTAGTGACCCTGTGCTAGTGCAGATTTGCAGGGGGGAGGGGGGTTAAAGGTGGGGGCCAGGAAAAGAAGAAGATGTTTCTTCTTCTTCTTCTTCTTCTTCTTCTTCTTCTTCTTCTTCTACCTGAAAGTCAGAATATTAGGCCACAGTATGAGTGGAAAAGTTTGACAAATCCAAACCTTGTGCATTTTGGTGACAAAGATTCCAGACAGCAAGAAATCAACACAACAGGAATTCACTTTATTCAAGGCTCAGTTCTGCTAGGTCCTGAGCATCCTCATCTCCCATTGAAGCCAGTGGGAGGTGATGATGCTCAATGGCTTGCAAACTAATCAAGCCCTCAATGGCTGCGTCTACACTGGTAAATTAAGTCGACTTAAGCTTGGCTTAAGTCGACTTAATGTGCCCTGCGTCTACACTATACTTTGCTTAAGTTGACTTAAGCAGCTTGCTTAAGTCGACTTAAGCAAAATAAAGTCGACTTAATGAAAATTAAGTCGACTTTATTAAACCACCTTTCTACTCGACCTAAGGCTTAATTCGACTTTTTAAAGTCGAATTAGGCCAGTGTAGCCCTGGGGTAGCCCTAAGTCGACTTAGGGTTACCCCAGGACTACACCAATGCCCTCCCTGCTGGGGGGGCACAGGGAGAGCCTGGCATACCCCCCAAAGGGCAGGGCATGTGGGCACAGTGTGACACTGTCTGGATTTAGGGAAGCATTTATGATATTATTTTCTATGGATATCTCATAAATGCTATAATCCATAGGAACTATGTCATGTTTGGTATCAGTAGAAAGGTAGTAATTTGCTGGGAATGATTATATAGTTTATGTCTAGGAATTCTATTTGGATTAGAAGTTAAGAATTTGATGTTATTTCCATACTTTAACTTGTGTCCCTCTGGAGAAATGTCTTAGACGGGAGGGTATGAACAACCATTGTCTCCTTAATGTTTAGGAATTTTCCAGGTAGAATGGTCCCATGGAGTAAACTGATGAGCCATTAAGGATACAATGGTTGTATTCTTTATGTCCTCAATGGCTGATCAGGATATTCCCTGGGACCATTCTACCTGGAAAATTCCTAAACATTAAGGAGACAATGGTTGTTCACACCCTCCCGTCTAAGACATTTCTCCAGAAGGACACAAGTTAAAGTATGGATATAACATCAAATTCTTAACTTCTAATCAAAATAGAATTCCTAGACATAAACTATATAATCATTCCCAGCAAATTACTACCTTTCTATTGATACCAAACATGACATAGTTCCTATGGATTATAGCATTTATGAGATATCCATAGAAAATAATATCATAAATGCTTCCCTAAATCCAGACAGTGTCACACACAGGGCTCTGCCCTGCCAGGGTCCCTGTCCCCCTTTGCCCCATTGTACACAGGGGGTGCTCCCCCCCCGCCACCGTGGACCTGCCCAAGGTCCCCCTAGCTCCACAAAGTCAACCTAGAGCATCCAGTGTGGATGCTCTAGGTCGACTTTGTAAGTTCCCCTTTAAGTCGGCTTTAATTTTAAGTGTCGACTCACTAAGTCGACTTTACTAAGTCGACTTCAAGTCGACTTAGTTAAGTTGACTTAGTTAAAGTCGACTTAAAAGTGCAAGTGTAGACATAGCCAATGTGGCCAAAACTGAATTCAGGAAGCTGAAATGTGGCGTTGTGCATGTATATATAGCGGGAAGGAATGGTGCTCAGACAATTGACCAACCCTTTATTTAAGTTATATCAAAAATCCAAAAAAAGCACTTGACATTTAGTAAATAAATAATAATTTAATATTAATAAAATAATAATTTTGAAAGTATAAAAGATTGTGATGTGTTCAAGACAATTATGAATCCACAAGAAGAATAAAATGTTATGAATATATAGGTTTACTACCTGTACTTTGAGCAGCTCTAATGTTGAAACATCATTAATTTGTACCTCCATTATGATCATATAGAATTGATTCCCCATTCCAGTATGTACAAATTCACTGAGTATGTTCTTCATTTTGTCCTCATGTAAAATACAGGAATAAGTCATTTAGCTAAATGTAACATGTCAGAAAACGGCTCACACAAAGGAAATAATATTATGCACTATAAATTCCCATTAACCAGTAATGTGGTTGACTTTGATTGAAGGTGATTACGTCTAGTGCTCTTTTTCTTCTGATGTTTGTTAAAATAAATACCTATATATTAGAGGAAAGATGGTGTCTTCTCTTTTTGCAAATGGATTATACAAACCTGATTTCTTCCTCATATTAAGTTAAAGAAACAGATTAGTAGATGCATTTTAGGCAAACACTGTGATGCAGGTAAAGAGATAATAGTCAATGAAACAATGACACTCTGACATTTATCTTTCCTACTTAAAAAACGTTAATTACTTAAAGATAAAATGTCATGGTCATTCTGGCATATATAATTAAATGTGATTGTAAACCTCCTCTTTAGAGGTCAGCATGACAGTATATTCCCTGACCCCTGTCCATGAATATTTTCAGAGGGACTTCATAACTGACAGCAATTTTTTTCTATGGGAGATACACATTTACTGTTGTCCATCATCTGGCAGCTCTGTATGAGATTTAACAACTGAGGATACAGTCTCCAACACTGATCTAACTTGTGAGTGAAGTAGGGCAGGGCATCCCCCCAAATATAACAGTCATGATGGGAATCCAGGTGTCTTGCCACCACAGTGTTAAATTCTAAAATACTCCAGCTGGTGCTTCTTTTGTAGATTGGCATTCTTTCTGACAAATCTGAGGAACTGTCCCAGATTGAGGTGTCAGCAGAGGAGGTTTTGGAACAAACTAATAAATTAATCAGTAATAAGTCACCAGGACCAGATGGTATTCATCCAAAAGCTCTGAAAGAATTTAGATATAAAACTGCAGAACCACTAACTATGATATGTAGTCTATCATTTAAATCAGCTTCTTTACCAGATGACTATATGGTAGCTATTTTTTTTTAACGGCTCTAAAGGTGATTCTTGGAATTATAGGTTGGTAAACCTAACTTCAATACTAGACAAATTTGTTGAAACTATAGTTAGGGACAGAATTATCGGACACAAAGATAAATATTATATGTTGGGAAAGAGTCAACAGAATTTTGGTAAAGGGAAATCATGCCTCACTAATCTACTAGAATTCTTTGAGGGGGTCAATAATCATGTGGGCAAGGGTGATCCAGTGGATATAGTGTTCTTTTATTTTCAGAAAGCCTTGACAAGGTCCCTAACCAAAGGCTCTTAAGCAAAGTAAGCAGTTGTGGGATAAGAAGGAATGTCCTCTCATGGATCAATAGTAACTGGTTAAAAGATAGGAAACAAAGAGTAGGAATAAACAGTCAGTTTTCAGAGTGGAGAAAAGTAAATGGGGGCCCCATGGATCTGTACTGGGACTGGAACTGTCCAACATACTCATACATGATCTGGAAGAGGGGGTAAACAGTAAGGTGGCATAATTTGTAGTTGATACAAAATTACTTAAGCTGGTTTAGTCCAAAACTGACTGTGAAGAGTTACAAAGGGATTTTACGAAACTGAATGACTAGGCAAAAAAATGATGGATGAAATTCAATGTTGATCAGTTCTGAGTAATGGATACTGGAAAAAATAATTCCAACTGTATATATATAATAACGGATTCTAAATTAGCTATTACTACTGAAGAAAGAGATCTTGGAGTCATAATAGATAGTTCTCTGAAAACATCTGCTCAATGTGCAGTGGCAGACAAAAACTCAAACAGAATGTTAGGAACCACTAGGAAAGGGATAGATAATAAGACAGAAAATAACATAATGCTATTATATAAATTCATGGTACCAATGACAGCTTGAGTACTGCATGTAGTTCTGCTCACCCAACCTCAAAAATATTTATTGGAACTGGAAAACATACAGAGAAGGCTAGTAAAAGTGGGTAGGGGTATGGAACAGTTTCCATATGAGGAAAAGAATGGGACTGTTCATCTTGGACAAGATATGATTATGGGAGGGTTATGATATAGATGTATAAAATCATAAATGGTACGGACAAAGTGAATAGGAAAGTGTTCTTTTCTCCGTAATTAAACTAATAGATGATTGGTTTAAAACAAATGAAAGAAAATACTTCTTTACACAATGCTCAGTAAACCCATGAGACTCATTGCCATGGGATGTTGTGAAGGCCAAAGGTATAACTGGGTTTGAAAAAGAATTAGATAAATTCATAGGGTATGTCTACACTGGCAATTTAGGTCAACTTAAGGAGGCTTAAGTCGACCTAAATTACTCCCTGTCTACACCAGACTTTCATTAAGTTGACTTAAGAAATTCCTTAAGTCGACTTAATAAGAACCACTCATTAGGTCGACTTAAGCCTTAAGTCAACTCCTTAAGTCGACTTAAGGGTGGTTAAGTCGACTTAACAAAGTGGACTAAGTTAAAGTTAAGTTGACTTAGTCCACTTTTGTTAAGTCGAATTAATAAGGTCGGCTTTAAGTCGACTTAAAGTCGACCTTATGAAGTCGACTTAACAGAGTTGACATAGCCATGGAGAATAGGTCAATCAATGGCTATTAGTCAAGATAGTCAGGGACTCCACCCTCAGCTCGAGTGTCTCTAAGCCTCAAACTGCCAGAAACTGGGTCTGAATGTCAGGGGATGGATCACTTGAAATTGCCCTGTTCTGTTCATTTCCTCTGAAACATTTGATACTGGTCACTATCAGAAGGCAGGATGCTTGACTAGATGGACCATTGGTCTGATTCAATATGATCATTCTTATATTCTAAGAATGATGGTGCAATACTAACAAGAAGGGCCCTGGTTTATTAAAACCTCCTAATACTAGACTCATAATAATTGTGTGGCAAATTGCTGTCTATACTCATTCCTCTTCCTGCTATTCCTGCTTGATACACAAAGGGTGCGTCTACACTTGTAAATTAAGTTGACTTAAGCTTGCTTAAGTCGACTTAATTTACTCTGCGTCTACACTACACTTTCCTTAAGTCAACTTAAGCAAGCTGCTTAAGGCGACTTAAGGAAAATAAAGTCGACTTAATGAAAATTAAGTCGATTTTATTAAACCTCCTTTTAATTCGATTTTAGGCTTAAGTTGACTTTTTAAAATTGACTTAAGCCAGTGTAGACCTGGAGTAGCCCTAAGTTGACTTAGAGTCAACTTAGGGCTCTCCAGGACTCCCCCACTACCCTCCCTGACAGAGGGGAGGCACAGGGGGAGCCTGGCATGCCCTGCCCCTATGCCC
Source organism: Pelusios castaneus (assembly GCA_007922175.1). Classification (NCBI taxonomy): domain Eukaryota; kingdom Metazoa; phylum Chordata; order Testudines; family Pelomedusidae; genus Pelusios; species Pelusios castaneus. Next base: position 3,716,529 of record ML686195.1, on the reverse strand, counting down.
TGCCAGGGTCCCTGTCCCCCTTTGACCCATTGTACCCAGGTACAATGGGGCAAAGGCTGAGCCCCCTGGCACTGGGCAAGGGGTGCCCCCTGGCACCGTGGACCACCCCAAGGTCCCCCTAGCCCCTAGAAGTTGACCTAGGCATCCAGTGTGGACGCTCTAGGTCGACTTTGTAAGGTCCCCCCTAAGTCGACTTAAAATTTAGGTGTAGGCATGCTGTGTCGACTTAACTAAGTCGACTTAGCTAAAGTCAACCTAAATTTACAAGTGTAGACATAGCCAAAGAGACAAATAAAGCCCATCTCCATAAGGATAAAGCAGACTGATCACCCTTCCAGTTCAAGAAGCAGCCATGGTAAAAATATAGCACCGAAGCATACTCTTCTCTCTCAGTGAGAAGGCTTCACAATGCACCAATATACAGTTGTGGCTTAAAAGCAGCAATTTATCACACAACATGGGAAGTGAACAGATTACCGGCCGTCAAATTGCCTCTCTAGCAGACACTGGATGGAGAAATACAGAGCATAGTAAAGTGGATGGGGGTAGACTTAGAGGGGAGTGGGAGACTTATTCAGCACTGTTCATCTCTCCTGCAAAGCTTTGGCTGCTGACGGATTTTGGAGGCAAGACACCAGAACACACACTGTCTCCTGGTTAGTGCTGCTGCTGCCTGCTCAGTTTCAGTGGTGGAAAAATTGTCATTTTCTCTCAAAAAATAAATTTTGCAAAGGGAAGTTTTCCCATATTTTAAACATAACACCATGGCAACAATGATGTTCAGTAACAATGGCAAAATGTGGCCTTTGAGTAGGCTCAACAATTTGCTCGAGGTGGCAATTCATCATTTGTAGAGAATTATCTCACCAGTTTTGTACAGTTCTAGTCCTCAGCTAATTGGTCATGTGCAACTACTGAAGGAACAAGTAGATGCAGTTTGAATGAGAGAGAACTCCATGGCATAACACTTTTTTTTTTCTCAAAAAAAGCCCTCCACTTCTGTTATTAATTTATAATATAACAAAAGCCTGACCTGAAAGTTAATAAAGAAAGCATGTTTACTAATTAGCCTTTATTCTCGTTGGTCCAAGTTAATTGCAAAATATCAATCTATCTTACTTATGAATATGCAAATGTATGTCAAGAGTGGCACAAATTTTCAGTATACACTACTCTGCTAGCTTTAATTAGATCAAAAGTGGGTACATCTCAATTTGACAAGATGGGCCCTACTCTTTAATCAGAAAAATAAGTTGGTCTCTTAACAGGTATTTTCTTTGACAGTCAGCAAACACTAATTAACAGACATAACTATATTAATTGCATGACTTTAGTGTATTCTTATCAGCTAGCTGATGTTGCCTGTTTGCTAATGCAAATAGTTGCTGCCTTGGTAAAGTCAACTTGCAAAAGTCTTTCTAATGCTAACTAGCAATCAATGCATATAAGATTTCTAAGATTTCTGTAGGGAATTCTGCATAATAGATGTATTCAGTCTTTTGAGGTATCCACGGCCATTTAGTATAATTATTCCTTAGAGCTGCACCTATCATATTATCAGCTTCTTTGGAGGATAAAGAACACAACTTATTTGTGTAAGAACAAAGAAATATAATCATTTCCTTTAGGAATTGCTAAACCACTAAGTTAAATGAAGATGTATGACCCAACAGAAAACTTACATTTAATAGTAATGATATAGTATTTCCCCTTTCTTAAAATTCCATTAACATTTTTTTTACCCTGAATTTACTGTTTTTGTAAACCAGCAGATAGACAGCCCTGGAGACTGTGAAGAATCCTATAGAACAGGTTTAGTTTGGACAGTGATGATCAAAGCTTCCAAACTCTGTCCCATCCATGAATTTTGCCCTCAGTCCTATTCTGTAGGGTGAATCTTTGGGACTAAGAGGATAATTCAATCTCCGTATTCATTCAGTCCCTGATCTCCCTAATAAGACTGTAAACAAAGATGCTGATTAATGCCAGTTTTGATGGTGTTTACAAGACGTAGACAACAGGCTGTTATCAGGTAGTCTGAAGTCACCCACTGCTTCCATGGAGATAAATGAACAGCCACAAAATGAGGGTTTCATTTGGGCTACACTGGCATGCATTGTGTCTAAATAGGTGTCCTAAAAGCAAACAGCTCCCTAAGCAAATAGATGACCTCTCTCTTAGGGTGCGTCTACACTTGTAAATTAAGTCGACTTAAGCTTGCTTAAGTCGACTTAATTTACTCTGTGTCTACACTACACTTTCCTGCTGCTTAAGTCGACTTAAGGAAAAATTAAGTCGACTTCATAAAACCTCATTTCAACTTTAGAAAGTCGACTTAGCCAGTGTGGACATGGAGTAGCCCTTTAAGTCGACTTAGGGGGCTCTAGGGTTTCCCCACTGCCAGGGTGGCTGGGACAGCCACAGCCTGGTGTGCCCCCCCCAAAGGGGCCCTGCCCTGCCCACCCTGCCCCTATGCCCTGCCAGGGTCCTGGCACTTGGCAAGGGGTGCCCGCCCTGCCACCATGGACCTGTCCCAGGTCCACCTAGGCCCTACAAGTCGACCTAGCCATCCAGTGTGGATGCTCTAGGTCGATTTTGTAGGGTCCCCTCTGAGTCAACTTAAAATTTTGATTGTGGACCTGCTAAGTCGACTTAAATTAACAAGTGTAGACATAGCCTTAGTACCCATCTGAAAATGCAGCATTCAGCAGTGGTACCTTAGATGTGAAAGGTATAAAATACCACACCATTCAATTCTCCCTGAACAATTGTATTGGTACAATGCTTTTGCATACATACAACAGTGACACTGTAATATCTACATTAAACTAGATAACTATTATGCAAACAATAAACTATATAAAAGGAACATTATAGAAGCTGCAATGTCAGGCATTCAAAAATTAGGAAATGCCATATTTAAGGCTGGTTGTGCAATCTTACTCTAGCACTCTTAGGTATATGCTTTATAACACAGTCTATGATCACATACTGTTTTTTTCCACAGGACCCCTGCCACATTCATTGCACAGGATAGACGGTGCTTACTGAACGAGCAGCTATTCGATATTTTGTTTTCTTCTCATTGTTCAATGTGTGGCCTTTCTTTACTGCACACTATTAAATCCTTGCCCTGAAGACAGAATTATTCATTTCCTCAAGGGCTCTTATATGTGCTCATCACTATAGTAGCTAAGTAATTCACAAATAATTTCTTTATTTTCACACTCCACGATGAGGGAATTTTATTATCTCCATTTTACAGATGGGGAATTGAGTCAGAGGGATTAAGGTCAAAAACTTAGACTACTTTTGGGTCCCTGATAGGGAACAGTCAGGAACTGTTCTTTTCAGACTATTTAGGAGCTATCTAAATGAACATTGGAACATTTAGGAGCTATCTAAATGAACAATGGAAAACTGGGGGGGGGGGGGGGAATCTACCCCATATGAACATGCTGCAGATTAATTGTCCATATAGATTCTGCAGATGTACATTAACAGTTTATTAATGTGCTGGACTAAATCAACATGCATTAACAAACTGAATTCATGTCAGTAGGATCCATACAAGCGGCTAATGTATAGGGATAGATTCACACCCCAGCTTGCAGTGAACAAGTGTTTAGTGTTATATAGCAATTATCTATGTTCAAAGAAGCACCCTTATTGGCTTCAGTTGCAGATGTGAGTGCAAATCAGATCACAAAGAGACAAGTCAGGCATCCAAAAATGAGGAACATACAGTTAGTAACCATGTGTGAAAAGTCTGATTTAAGTGACTTACCTAGCATCATATGGAAAACCTATGGCTGAGGCAGGGATACAATCCAGTTCCCCAGAGCAGCATTCAGCTGCCTTACCCATGAGAACTTCCTTTCTTTAACTGTAATCAGACAGGAGTTATCAGGGTCATCAGCAGTTGCTATGTCTACACTTGGCCAAATAAGTTGACTTTGCTAAGTTGACTTAGCATGTCTACACTCAAAAATTAAGTCGACTTAAAGGGGACCCTGCCAAATCGATTTAGAGTGTCCACACTGGACACCTAAGTCGACTTTTAGGGGCTAGGTGGACCTGGGACTGGTCCACAGTGGCAGGGGGGGCACCCCTTGCCAAGTGCCAGGGGGGCTCAGCTTTTGCCCCATTGTACCTTGGTACAATAGGGTAAAGGGGGACAGGGACACTGGCAGGGCATAGGAGCAGGGTGGGCAGGGCTCTGTCCTGCCCTTTGGGGGTGGGGCACACCAGGCTCTGGCTGTGCCAGCCACCCTGGCAGGGAGGGCAGTGGGGGAGCCCTGGAGCCCTTTACATCAACTTAAAATCGATTTAGGGCTAATCTGCGTCTACACTGGCTAAGTCGACTTAATAAAGTCGACTTAGCCAGTAAAGTTCCAAAGGGGTAGCCGTGTTAGTCTATTGTAGAAAGACAACAGAGTCCTGTGGCACTTTTAAAGACTAACAGATTTATTTATCGCATGAGCTTCTGTTAGTCTTTAAAAGTGCCACAGGACTCTGTTGTCTTAGCCAGTAAAGTCGACTTTATACTAGGTTTTATAAAGTTGACTTTAATTTTCCTTAAGTCGACTTAAGCTGCTGCTTAAGTCCACTTAAGGGAAATGTAGTGTAGATGCAGATTAAATTAAGTCAATTTAAGCAAGCTTAAGTTGACTTAATTTGTAAGTGTAGATGCACCCTTTAGGTCCAGTACACAGACCTTTGCCACTTGAAATGGCTGTAGTAGGTTGTCTATGTGGACCAGCAGTAGAGGAGGATGAGACTCTTTTTCAATGGGTTTCGCAGATATTTGCTGATATTGGATGAATAGCAAAACTCAGAATCATGGATTCCATTCCAGGCTCTAGAGGGGAGTGCTCTAGAAGGCACATATGCTTTTACCACTCCCTCTTAGTTTCTATTCTACCTTTTCCAGACTGCCCCCCTTTATTCCCAGTTTCTTGCCTAGCCATTCCCACCTCCCTCATCCAATGTGTCTCTTCTCCCTTCCCAGTTGCTCTCCCCTCTTCTGTTTCCTAACTTCACTGTTTTCCAGTCCTACTCGCCCTCCAGAGCCCTTTATTCAAGCTCCTTCCCAGGTTCCTAGCTCTTTGTCCCAGTCTCTTTGTCCACCCAGTCCCAATTCTTCCCCTACATGTTGGCTCCCCATCAGATCTGTCTCCCTTCCCCTGCTTTTAGTTTCTTCCCTTGCCCATACTATCCTCACCTCCTATGCGATTGGATTATCTAATGGTCCTTTCTTGTCTTAAAAACTGATGAATCCTTAATGCCCAGTGTCTTCATTACTGGGTTCCAATCCTCTTGCCCAGCCAGTCTCAGTTTCTCCCCAACCCAGTCTTGTGTGTTGTCTTCTTCCCTCCCCCACCCCCTGCCAGCCTACTCCTATCACTTCTCTCCAAGCGCTAATGCTTGTCTCCTTTGTATTATATGCAGGTAGTGTCTTCCTCCAAGATGCCTAGGCATCAGCATCAGTAATCAATGAGAGTACAGGAGAAACAGGATCCCTGTTCTCATTTCTGGTGTCTGATCCTGGGACAGTCCACAGCAACCCAGAGCTACAATGGTAAGGAAAGCTCTGCTCAGTCCCAGGTTGATCATATACAGTACAGCTGGAATTTTTAAAAGGAATTCAACTGCTAAAATCTAAGTCTCTCCTTAGCACGTGTGACCTATGATTTTTCAAAGGTTTAAAACTTGGCAAATTTGAGCAGATTTTCACAGGAATGGCAAAAGGCACAGCCCTGTCAAGATGATCACTTGTTCTGCTCATTCCCTCTGAAGCACCTGGCACTGTTGGAAGGGAAGAGAGAAAGAGGGAAAATCTGGCTGCAAAGCAGAGCTGACAAGGAACTTTCATTACCACCTCTTCTCCCAGCAGGCAGCTTTTTCAATACATAACAGTAAATATATAAATAATACAAAATCATTTCATTTGCAAATTCTATGTGGGAATCATGGCACAGCTTACCTTGGAAAATTCATAAGTGATTTTTCTCCACTGGTGTAGTTCCACAGCTGGCTGTCGTGTAATGTTTACACAGGACACAAGGATTTTTACTAACATGCCAGAGAACCCTGCATAGTGGTAAAAATGTAAGCACCCTATTATAACTTTCACAGCTGCAGTCATAAATGCCATAGTGGTAAAAATACACATGCGTGTGGGAATCTCCCCATCATACATCTGATTTAGGATTGAAGCAGGGCAAAAGGGTTCTTCAGCGCTAGCTGAGAATCTAGTCCTTAATGATCTGAACTAATGCTATATTCCATCTTGAGTCTTATCTCTTTCAGGTCCAGTATCATACTGCCAATATGCTGTTAACAAGGAGATCTGATTAAACTTTCCCCCTTAGGGTACATTTACGCTGCAGTGTAGCCCATGGTTAATATGACTCAAGTCAGCTGACTTGTGTTAGGGAGCCTTGGGCTTATAGAATTATAGAATCATGGAATCATAGGGCTAGAAAGGACCTCATGAGGTCATCTAGTCCCTGCTAAAAGCAGGACCACTCCCACTAAATCATCCCAGCAAGGGTTTTGTCTAACTGAACCATAAATATCTCCAAAGACGGAGATTCCACCACCTCCCTAGATAACCCATTCCAATGCTTCACCACCCTCCTAGTGAGAAAGGTTTTCCTAATATCCAACCTCGACTTCCCCAGCTGCAACTTGAAACCATTGCATCTTGTTTTGTTCTCTGTTACTACTGAGAACAGCCTAGCTCCCTCCTCTTTGGAGCAACCCTTCAAGTAGTTGAAGGTTGCTATCAAATCCCCCCTCAGTCTTCTCTTCTGTAGACTAAATAAGCCTAGTTCCTTCAGTCTCTCCTCATATGTCATGTGGCCCAGCCCCCTAATCATTTTTGTTGCCCTCCGCTGGACTCTTTCTAATTTGTCCACATCCTTTCTGTAGTGGGGTTACCGGTTGCCAACTAGACATCGAGCCATTGATTCCTACCCACTGAGCCTGTTGATCTAGCCAGTTTTCTATCCACTTTACGGTCCACTCGTCCAACCCATACTTCCTTAACTTGCCCACGAGAATGCTGTGGGAAACTGTATCAAAAGCCTTGCTAAAGTCAAGGTATACCACGTCAACAGCTCTTCCCACATCCACAAATCCAGTCATCTCATCATAGAACGCAATCAGGTTGGTCAGGCACGATTTGCCCTTGGTGATTCCATGCTGACTGTTCCTAATCACTCTATATTCCTCCAAGTGTTTCAGGATGGATTCTTTGAGGACCTGCTCCATGATTTTTCCTGGGATTGAGGTGAGGCTGACGGGTCTGTAGTTCCCCAGATCCTCCTTCTTCCCTTTCTTGAAGATAGGTACTATATTTGCTTTTTTCCAATCCACCGGGACCTCCCCCATTCGCCATGAATTTTCAAAGATAATGGCCAGCGACTCTGCAATCACATCAGCCAACTCCCTCGGCACCCTAGGATGCAGTTCATCTGGCCCCAGAGACTTGTGCAGTAGTTTCTTTAGTAGTTCCTAACCTGACCTTCCATCACCTAGGGCCACTCTTCTTCTCTCCATTCTGCGTTACCCAGCATAGTAGCATGGGAGCTGGCCCTCCCTGTGAAGAATGAAGTAAAAAAAGCATTGACTACTTCAGCCTTTTCTGCATCATCCACCACGAGGATACCTGCTCCATTCAGTAAGGGACCTACCCCATCCTTGATCCTTGTTACTGACATACTTGTAGAACCCCTTCCTGTTATCCTGCACATCCCTTGCTATCTGCAACTCCAATTGCCCTTTGGCCTTTCTGATTTTATCTCTGCAGTCCCGAGACGATATCTTTATATGCCTCCCTTGTCATCTGTCCAAGCTTCCACGTCTTATAAGCTTCTGTTTTATACTTCACCTCACCGCAGAGTTTTCTGCTAAGCCACGCTGGGTGCCTTCCACGCTGGGTGCCATATTTGCTGTTCTTTCTGCACATCGGAATGTTATCTTCCTGTGCCTTTAACAGGGTTTCTTTAAAATACAGTCAGCTCTCATGGACGCCTTTCCCCTTCAGATCAACCTCCCAAGGGATCCTGCCCATCAGTTCCCTAAGGGAGCCAAAATCTGCTTTTCTGAAGTCCAGGGTGTCTATTCTGCTTCTTTCCTTTCTTCCATTGATCAGGATCCTGAATTCTACCATCGCATGGTCACTGTTGCCCAGGTTGCCATTCACTTCTACTTCCCTATCAATCAATTCTTCTCTGTTTGTGAGCAACATGTCTAGAGGTGCAAGGCCCCTAGTTGGTTCCTCCAGCATTTGCAGCAGGAAGTTGTCCTCCATACTCTCCAAAAATTTCCTGTGCACTGCTGTATTGCCCTCCCAGCAGATGTCAGGATAATTGAAGTCCCGTATGAGAGCCAGGGCCTGAGCATCTACATTGTATTTTAACCCTATATTAAGACTTTTCTAAGCTGTGTTCAAACCTACGGCTTCAGTGTCCCCCTGCAGTGTACAGATCCAAGTGAAGGTAACCATATCCCAGAGTCCCTAGTGCCTCACACTCACCCCCTGAAATGTGGCCACTCTGTCCTTTGAACTGTGTTGAACTGTGGGAAAACTTTCTCACCCACTCTGCACAGTATAGGACATTTGAAGCAGCTCTATTTACAAAAGGCTGGATTGATTCACTCTACATTGCAAATTCAGGATGCTCTCTGACAGTGTGGCTGCAGATTGTTGATCAGAAGAGAACTGAAGTAAGCTGCTGCCGTTCGCAAAGGGGGCAGGGAGTGTTGGCCTCTATTTTCAATAGAGTGGTTTGCAGATTGCCGGGAGAGAGAGGACTAAAGAAGTTGTCCCATGGAATTGTGGGTGACTTTCCAGCTGATTCTCAGGACCCAAGTCAAGCAGGGTTGCATCTACACTGCAAAATAATAAGGCTCAGACCTTATTGAACCCTTCAACCCTGCTGAACTCTGGGACACTGTGTCCATGCCCTGGATTAATGCAATTTTAATGTAGATGGCAGGTGATGAGTATTAGGCTTGAGTCAGGGCTCAAGACCTACCATATATTGCAGTGTCAACATACTCTTAGGTTGTGATTAGCCTCATCTTTCAGACATGTGTGAAAGACTGGGAGATCAATTGCTTACTTATTTTAACACTATCACAGTCACACAACCAAGAATGGAGGTAAGAAACTTACATGAGCCTGGACTTTGACAGGAATGTTTGTGCTTCTGCTACTGGAAAACATAGTTGTGAGTCTACTGATAGCACAGCACAATATCCAGTTCTTATAAACCGAAGAGCAGGATGGAGAGGAAAACCTCATTAAAAAATATGGTCTCTCTCCCACTGAGTTTCACTTTTCTTTTAAATATTTGTCATTTAGGACAATCTAGTCCATTCTAAAAGGGAAAGAAAAGGAGTTCTTCAGGAGTATTTTAGAAATCATTTTTGGTATAGATGAGTTAGCAGTATCCAGAGAGAAGATACTGGAAGAGATAGCACCACCACCTGCCTTACAGGTGGAAGTTTCCAGGAACCACTGATGCAACTCATCAGTGCATACTGATGGACCAGTCTCATGCTATCTCATGCAGAATATATCTACTTGCAATAGTTCTAGAAAAAAAAATCAATGGTATTGTGTCTTATTCCTTCTGTGAATGTGGCAATTCTCAATCATGGTGCCAAATGTTATTATAGTGCCTAAAGCTTCTGAACTTTCAGCACTTTGGTTCCTGGACAGCAGTTTCTTTATACAAGGTGCATCTTTCTCCCTGAGTTGTATGGTTGGTTAATCTACCAGAGTGGTTTTTTCCCTATACTGTAGCTTTACTTATATCAAGAATTCATTCTTAGGTGCTCTTCACTGATGCAGGCAGACCATGCATGCCATGTATTGCCATACATGAGACAAATTGCATTATAGTGGTGCTGGCTAAGAAAACAATGAAGCCAAATGTGCAACTGAACCATTTTTTTCTACCATCTCCCACCAGTCTTGAACATCTGCTCTTTGAAAAATTGCCTTTGCATTTAATTTGGTTAGGAATATAGTGGTTGGGAGGCAGAATTTCACCAGTGTTCAGAATATTTTCTAATAATTTTCTGACACATTATGAAAAGAGAAATGGAAAGAAGAGGAGAGATCAAATGAAGATTACTTGATTCCTCTTGACAAGATCTACTGCACAGTACCACAGATTAGAAGACTACATTTTAATATTAAAAGCAATTGCAATTGTAAATAGTAATGTTAGAATAAATCATCAGGGAATAGTTTTAATTTAAGACATCATATAATATCTTGGTGCCAGTGTTTTTACTGGAAACCCCCCCCCCCCCCACAAATCGCTAACACTGCTCTTTGCAGCGACAAGCCTGAAAATATAAACTGATTCCTAGTGAGGCTTTTTAAGTTTGCTGTGATCTTGCAGAATCCATGTAATCAGGAAGAAGGGAGAAAAATGGCCAGCTGCAGGATTAACATTTTGACATCACACGCTGTTGACCTTTGAAATTACAACATTTTATAAAAGCTGGTAAAAGTCCCATTCTGATTTTGTACCTGGCTCAGGTACATTATTCAGATTGGTGAAAAACTTTATAGAGTTGTATGATATCAATATTCAGAAACTGACCCAGTTATTGAAATTATGTTAAAGAATATTAAATTGGGGAAAATTTAATGGAAAAACTAATGGAAATTGAGCTAAAATGTGAAGTATAATGGCCAGAGGACTAAAGGATACCAGGAACGAGAGAGGACAGGGAATATTAAAAGAAATAATGAGTTTCTGTACTCTTCCTGAGAGTCCCGTCGTGTCCTGAGAGAACTGTGTCAGTGCCGGCAAGAGAAACAAACAACTCCAGCTAAGCAAGGAATGGCTTGTAGCTGGCAGCACTCTAGGGCTACGTCTACATTTGAAAAGTTAAGTCGTCTTTATGAAGTTGACTTCATGTGGACCTTATTAAGTCGACTTAACAGAAGTGGACTTAACTTTTCAAGTGTAGTTGTGGCCCCTTTTTGACCTTATTAAGTCAACTTAACGTTTTAAGTCGACTTAAAAAGGTCCACCTAGGCACTACTCCACATCTCGACTGGCTTAAGTCGACTTAATAACGTTGACTTAAGCACTGGTTCATATTAAAACCAGGTGTTATTAATTCGAACTAACTTTTCCTTAATTCGACTTAAGGAGCAGCTTACATCGATTTAAGGAAAGCCCAGTGTAGACGCGGAGTAAATTAAATCAACTTAAGCCTCCTTAAATTGACTTAATTTGTAAGTGTAGACGCACCCTAGTGGAGGGAAGATGGCAATTCAGAATACACGGCCAAGAAAAGGAAGAGGTGGATTTGTTTCATTATGTGGGAAAACAAGTTAATGCATTCTAAACCCTGATCATGCAGTCAGATATGTACTGAAGTTGGTTTGTTTGGGTGTGGAATTTTTGTAGGTTTATTTTCCCTTAAGCAACAAAAGCAGGTAACTGCTTCCAGCTACTTTGGCAGTTAACACAAATGAGGAATGATTGCAAAATACTTGAGTCAGATAAAACACACGACAGCATCTAAATCCAGCCACTGATTTGTTGAAATATTTTCTTCAGACTCAGAAATGTCACTTACTCCCAGTCTTGGGTCACATTCTCTAGAATATCTGGCAGCCTTATTAAGGAATCTCTTAAGAGATTGTCTTAATAGAATGCCCCTAAGCATGCCTCAAATTGAATACAATTCTGCTTCATCTTTAGTAGTAGCCCATGATGTTAAACAATTGATTTCTGCTATTTCCTTGAGTGGTCTTGTGTATAACAATACATAATAATTATCAACCACTTCTGACCATGCAATCAGAAGTAGTTGTGTTACTTTATGTCTGGCGGACATAATAGCCATGCAACCTGCTGTAAGATTTAACAGAAACCTCTAATTACAAGTCATAGTTTATGCAGTTTTCATTTGTGCTCTTGTAATTTCATCCCAGAATGGCACTGAAGTGTTAGTTTTTCACTGTGCCTTTGCATCATTCAGGAACCAGGGCCTGCAATACAGCCAGTCTCTGGGCAGCCTAATGGGTACAGTTGGCCTGTAGTGTGCTGTCTGATTGGTTGGAAGAGTCAGCAAACCAGCTTGTAAACCCAGAAGCAGCCGTAGTTCAGCAGCTGCGCAAAGCATTTGCCCATAGCTGCACAGTAGCTCCTGTGCCTGCTGCGTTCCAGCCCTGCTTCTGCCTTGCCTGGTCCTGACTCTCAGCTCTGATGCTTGGCTTCTGACCTTGGCTCTGGCATCTGATTCCAGTTCTGACCCTTGGCTCCAATTCCTGATTTTTGCTTCAGCTCTGACCCTGGGGTCTGGCATCTGACCTCCACCTACTGATTCTTACTCTTACCAATGGGCACAACTGCCCGTGTCTTGGTCACGGACAGCATCTTCTGTATTTGATCTCTTCTGGATTTGTCAGAACTTTGCAGGATTCTATGTAAAGATCAATTATTATTCAGGACAGCTAAATAAGTCAGAGCAAACCTTTATCCTTAGCTTTTATTATGCTGGAAGGTGATGTTGTATTGTACCAGGGTGTCATTGCAAGAGCTTCATTTCAGTATTGTACAATACCTCATTTTCTTTCCTTCCATTTTGGTGGTTCTCTGACTTGAAATAAAGCAATGAAAATGAGACACTGCTTCAGATTATAACATGGTGAGTCTTATCTTTGGTCTTGTTGCAGTTACTCATCTTGCTACACGTCTGTCCCCTCCATGGTCTGTGAGTGTATCCCACTCAGATGCTGGAACTCTTGCTGTTACCTGTTTTGGAGTTCAATGTTGTGATTCTTCCACTCTCAGACTGGGAACTTATTACACTGCTTATGTATATCAGCCACATATCACCCTGGGTTTTAGGCACCTGTATTTCTTCCATCTGGGGACCAGAAAACTTTGTTAAAACAAAGTATTTTTATTTACTAGTTGGAGAAAGCATTAGAGGAAAAAAGGGTTTTAAAGCAAACCACTGACATGTAGATGACTTCTCTTTTATTCTTATGCTTTACTACCAACAAAATTATATCTTCCCTTTAGGTTTACAGGAACAGAACAGACCCAACTTCTAGCAAAGCCCACTTCCTGTGTGTCTGTGTGATTCTCAGGCTGGTTCTCCCTTTGACCCTCTCTGTTCAAAATGATTCAAAGTGCTGCCCAAGGAAAGCCAGCTACAGCCAGTAAAGGCTACTTGCCCTGGCATTGTCTCTTAATGACCCTGAAGTGTAAGCTGTTAGGCAACTATTAGAAAAGTCCTTTGTCATGGTTACTGGGTAAGCCATGCCTAGATCACTTCTTGTCACTCTTGAGTGCACCCCTTCTGGGACAAGTTTTGCTACCTTTCCTGCTTTGAGTGGTCCAATCACTCTTAGGCTATGTACACACGATCAGATTAAAGCGCAACAAGGCAATCGCGCTACAAAACTCACGTGACCTTTATTGCGGGACAACGCGTACACACGTTGCTCCCTGCAACGCAACAAAATTACACGCATTATCGCGGTTGAGCGCAATGACTTCTGGGCACCTATCCCATCGTTCCATTTTCCCCTAAGTCGGCGCTATGAATCATGGGATGAAGGAAAGGAACGCAAAGCGCCATGGGTAAAGTGTCAGTTTCCCATGGTGCTTTGTGTTCCCCTAGCGTCTTCCTCGTTGCCAATAGCAACTCGCGCCTATTTTCAACATTGCAGTGACGCAACGCACCACTTGCAATCAATCGCAACAGCGACAGCATGGATCCTGCTACGATCTCCATTGTCGCTTTCAACATTCTGAATACATCTCGGCTTGTTGCTCAGTACGCAATGAGCTCCGAGTCAGACGAGGACACCGAGGAGCAGGGGCTGATCGATGCCATGCAGAGCAACAGCACCGCGTTGCTCAGCTCCTTCACCGATCATCTGCACACGGTGCAACGCCGTTTCTGGTCGAGAGAGACGAGCACCGAGTGGTGGGATCGCATTGTTATGCAGCTGTGGGATGACGAGCAGTGGGTACAGAACTTTCGAATGCGGAAAGCAACCTTTCTGGAACTGTGCTCAGAGTTGGCCCCTGCCCTGCGACGGAAAGACACCAACATGAGGTCAGCCCTAACTGTGGAGAAGCGTGTTGCGATTGCTGTATGGAAGATGGCGACTCCCGACTGCTATCGGTCCGTTGCAAACCAGTTTGGAGTCGGGAGGACCACCGTCGGATTAGCCCTCTCACAAGTGTGCCAAGCCATCAATCGCATCCTGCTACGGAGGACAGTGACATTGGGCAATGTTCGAGAGATTGTGGACGGCTTTGCTGCCATGGGATTCCCTAACTGCGGGGGAGCCATAGACGGCACACACATCCCTATTTTGGCTCCAGACCATCTCGCGACGGAGTACATAAACAGGAAGGGCTACTTCTCCATGGTGCTGCAAGCACTCGTGGATCACAAGGGTCATTTCACGGACATCAGTGCTGGGTGGTCGGGAAAGGTGCATGATGCCCGCATTTTCAGGAACACTGGTCTGTACCAGAAGCTGCAAGGGGGCACCTTTTTCCCTGATCAAAAAATAATAGTGGGGGAGGTGGAGATGCCCATAGTCATCCTCGGAGACCCAGCATACCCACTGATGCCATGGCTCATGAAACCCTACACTGGGAACCTTGATCGCAGCAAGGAGCGGTTCAATTACCGATTGAGCCGCTGCAGAATGACTGTGGAGTGTGCCTTCGGCCGTTTAAAAGGGCGCTGGCGCTGTTTGTATGGGAGGCTGGACTTGGCGGAGGACCAGATCCCTGCCGTGATTGCGTCATGTTGTGTCCTCCATAACATTTGTGAAAGTAGGGGAGAAAAGTTTTCCCCTACGTGGGCTACGGAGGCACAGCGCCTCGAGGAAGCATTCGAGCAGCCAGCCACTAGGAGTATTAGGGTGGCACAAGGAGAAGCTGCTCGCATAAGGGAGGCACTCAGGGAGCATTTCAATGATGCCCTTCCCTAGTTAAGTTCCATGACGCATGAGGTGCACCTTAGGATCATTTCAATAATGTGTATAAATAAATGCATTCTTCAAAGTATTTGTTACTGTTTTTATTGAAACCTGAAAGATGGGGGTGGGGTTACAGGTTGGTGTAGCTCCGGGTCTCGTAAAAGTAGCTTGGGGGGGGGGGGGCTGGATGTTGTCCTGTACCGGGGTGGAGGGTGGCCTTCAAAGAAATGCTTTGAGGGACTGCGGTGTGTGGGAGGCATACACGGCTGAACTGTCTGGAGTGGAGCCCGGACATTTATCGCCTGGGACTGCAAAGCTATCATGTTCTTTAGCAGTTCTGTTTGCTCCTTCATGACGCTTATCAGTTCGTCCCTGTGTTTCTGCCTCCTCTGCTGGGATTCCTCTCTCCAGGCTCTATTCTCCCTTGCGGATTCTTGTGTTGCTTTCAGCAGGTCGTTAAACATATCCTCCCTGTTTCTTCGAGAACGCCGCCTAATGTTTCTCATTCGGTCAGCTGGGGTAGACACCGGCCTTGTGAAGCTCAATTCTAATACAAAAATAACAATATAGACATTGTTAACACATAGCATAGATAGCCAATGTAACCTTCCAGTAGCACATTCCACTGGAAGGTACAGGGCGGTCAACACACTACGCTGCGCTGAAGCAGACAAGGTACATTCTAATAGACGGCTTACCGGGGGCTAAGAATCGGAAGAGGGCACACAGATGGAACCCAATATCCCTCTCCTCAGAGTGCCCCTTCCATCTAGAATACATCTCCTACATGCCGCCGGTAGCAGGCCGGGACCGTATGCTGCTGCACTGTGTGCTGCCATGGTTCCCAGGGCTGTGCTTTGCAGCTGGAGAGGCAGAGTGTCCGTCTTTGGGAGCGCAGACACAAACGCTCTCCCATCTAACCTGAGTATTAGGCTCTGGAGGTACATCAAGGAAACCTTTTCTGACCTAAATGCAGATGATTATTTTACAATCACTGCTTGTATTGATGCCCTGCTAATGAATGCAGAGTAAATAGCGTGCACTGCGGGGACCCGCAAGCACCCCCACCCCAGACAATGATATTTTAGCAGGAGCAGAGCTGAATGAAGGAGAAACTTACCTGAACCCCCCTCTGCCGCCTCAGAGAACAAGCTGCAGTTCAAGCCTTGGGTGGACGTCTCAGCGGGGCTGCTGAAGAGCTCCTGGCTACACGCGGTTGCGCTTTCCTCCGTGTCATCCTCCATCTCCTCCTCCTCCTCCTCCTCCTCAACAACGTCCTCATCCTGCTCGGCTCTGGCAATCACCGGACGAGGAGGGGCTGAAGTGTCCACGGGACTTTTGGCAGTGGTTGTGGGGTCCCCACTGAGGATGGCTTCTATTTCCTTATAGTACCTGCATGTTGCAGGCGCTGATCCGGAACGGCGGTTTCCCTCCTTCGCTCAGTGATAGGTAATTCTGAGCTCCTTCACCTTTGATCTGCACTGCACTGTGTCTCTATCATGCCCTCTCTCTGACATGGCCCGAGAAATTATGCCAAATATGTCATAATTCCTCCTGCTGCCGCGTAGCTGCGCCTGCACAGCGGACTCTCCCCAGATGCTGATCAGGTCCAGCACCTCTGCCGTGCTCCAAAGGGGTGCGCGTCTTCCACGGCGGGCCGCCATTGGTACTGATGATCGGAGCACAAACACACTCCACGAGGAAGAGAGCAGGAAGTGAAACAGACTTGAAATTTGAAAATCCCGGGAATAAGTTCGGGGCAGGGCGGGGACAGTTTCGTCACGGCCACAGAGCGGGTGGGGGGAAGACCAGAGAGGACGACTTGGGAATGCTGGGACAGTTCCGGACTCCAGTCAATGCGCGGTAAGCGTACACACGAGCTCAAACGCGCAATATATGATCCGCAACAGCTGTTACCACTCTCGTCGGAGTGGTTGTTGGATTGCGCGACAACAAGGCACTTAACGCGCAAGAGCCCTGTTGCACGTGTGTACGCCGTTGTTGCTATCGCGCGGTAATGAGCTTTAATGCGCGATAATCTGATCGTGTGTACAAGGCCTTAGACTGGTCTCTGGGCTGTAGCCTCCTTTTTTACAAATCATGCAAACACAACTGGCTCAAGTGGGTTAGACACATGACAGCCTTTTAGTTCTGGGAGCCTGTGACAGGAGCTGATTTAAGTGACTCAAAAACAGCCTCTACAAAACAAAGTAGCCTCAGGTTACCACAAGGAACATAGCATCTGGAAAAGTGGGTTAAAACAACAAATAATCCTATAGGTATATTTCCTTACCTAGCTTGTTTAAATCCTCCTTAGCCGTCTCTGGGGTGGAAGAATCAGCCTGTGTGTTGAATTTCTTGTGTCTCTGTTAAACTCTAGCTCTTGCTGCTGACAGTCCACTCAGGCCCCCTTCTTTCCTAGGTTAACATTTTTAGGGTGTAGGATCTCCTTTGGTACTAGGCTGTGAGCCTTGGAAAGAGTCAACCTTGACAGCCAGGTTAGAATTAGACAGAGGTAATTCTCAATTCATAGTTCACCTCATTGTTCCCTCAAGGAGCCTTATCTTTGCTATTGTTTCATTTCCTGTTTGCTTACCCTTTAACAAACTTCTATGAATTGACTCCTGGCAATCAGACAGGATAATAGCAAACAGATAAACTGAGATGCATATGATACCTGTAAAAATAATACATATTCCTCCTCATTCTTCATAGCCTCTTTCTGGTCTTCGTAGGTGGATACCCAAATATCCACCCCCATATATGATGCTGACATACTATGTTAACACTATTAATAGTTAGTAAAGAATACCACCATATTTATCACATGTCCTATGTAACTGTCGGAGGGAATGGGTCACTTATCATTCCCATTTCTCTGATCATGGATATCTAATGGCTGTCTTATGGTTGCGCAACAGAGACTGGACAAGAAATAGGCAGTGGAGATATGGATTATGTGCATTACAGCGGGACATTTTCCCCTGCTGAATCATAGACTCAAAAATATGTAGGAACAACATAGTCCCTGACTGATGGCATGTAACTCATCCATAGTGATCTGTATAATACAGGGCAATGATTCTGTAGACTGGTGTAGGTCATTGAATAACATACTGGCAATCCTGCAATCCATAACAGTTTGAAATGGGAATAGTGATAGGAAGCAGACATGACCAAACATTTGAAAACCCTTTGCACTAATATTGAGCAGTATAAACATTTTATTCAGCACCATATTCTAAGTATATAATGTAATAGAAAACAGGTGACTAAACTATTTGCTGAATATTTTCTAATACCAATGTGATATTACTTAAAATCCAGATTCTGTCATTAACTCTAAATTTCTTATGAATCCATTCACTATATTTACAGCAATACTGTATATTTTAATGGAATTCTTCAAGATTCCTTTCCCCCTTCTTCCAATGTGTTCTCTTAACTGATTTAGAATGTGGGAATAATAACTGGTTCACAAAAATAAAAAATCTTTTTGCCCAGAGACCCATTTCTAGGACCAAACGAAAGTTACCCTTTATTAGGGGTTGGATTTATGTTTTATTCATTTATTTGTATTTATTTCCAGACTGAATCAAAAGCAGAAGTGCTGGATATCTTGTGAGCAAGCTTATTAATAAAATGATTTCTAGACCAATATTGTAGATGGGCAGGCCTACATTAGAAGCACTACATCAACACAGCTACACCAATGCGGTTGTATTCATGTATTCACCATGTTGGGTGAAGACTCATTGGCTATGTCTACACTTGTAAAGTTGTCAACTCTGTTAAGTCAACTTAACAAGGTCGACTCTAAGTTGACTTAAAGTTGACCTTGTTAAATCGACTCAACAGAGTGGCTACACTTTAAGTTGACTTAAGTTGACCTTGTTAAGTCGACTTAACAGTAGACATAGCCGTCCACACTGGCTTTAAGTCAACTTAATAAGGTCGACTTAGTGCTATTCCCCGTCCACACTGGCTTTAAGTCGACTTAAGAAGTTGTCTTAAGGCTTAAGTTGACCTTCAGAGGTGGTGTTATTAAGTCAACTTGAGCTGTTATTAAGTTGACTTAAGGAAGCACTTAATAAAAGCCCAGTGTGGACGTGGCTTTGTGTAGGCTGACTTAAGTGTCCTTAAGTCGACCTAAGTTGCCAGTGTAGATGCACCCATTATGCCGAGAGTGTTCTGCCATCTACATAATTACTTCACCTCCGTGAGAGGAGGAAGCTATGTCATCCGGAGAGCATCTCCAGTTGACATAGTACAGTGCAGACAGTACTTAGGTCTCTGTAATGTAATTTGCGTTGCCCGGGGAGGGTGTGTGTGTCTTTTTCACACTTTGAAAAAGTTACTTTGGATAATCTTGCAATAAACATCCAAACTATTGAATGTTTGTCTGAACCAAGCCAAGGCATTGCATCTTTTCAAATTTGCACTAACCATAGTGAATTTAGTTCATGTATCATTCAAGCTACTTAAATGATTTCTCTATTTAATATCAAAACAATGATATTTCACACACACACACACAGCATACTAAAAAAAGTGTGAATGGGAAAAAAAGAAAAGTAAATTACACAAAACACACCCATTTTTTTAGGTGCACTCCTCTCCTGTAATTGGATACACATTTCCCTTCAACCACCTGGAATGTGGCACAAGACAATTCTAAAATTTGGAATGTGGTTTGCATTATTGCTATTTCAGGGAGAGATGCATTATGCACTTCTGATTTAAATTATATCCAGGGCTAGTAAAGATTACATGCCAAACAACCTAGTGTATTTTGGACAAGTAACTATTACATATGCTTATGAAATAGTTGATCTTCTAAGGTGTGTAGTGTATTAGAGGATAGATTGTGGCTTCAAATAATGTGAAAAGCATATTAGACCCTATTAAGCAGTTTGTAAACAATTCTGAATATAGCAAATCTGTGATGTACACTTATGACAATTTTGAAAAGCAATGCATTTTGGCTTATCTAAGTAAAAACTGCATGCACCATACAAAAATCTGAAGACAGTACTCATGAATAGCTTCAACACAAGAAAAATTGTTACCTCAAATCATTCTCATTGCCAAAACCCTAAGCTTTATCAAATGGAAATCACCATCTGTCCATTAGATCAATGACTGACACTTGGGTCTCATTGATTTAGCTATTATGGAAAAGTTATCATATAAGATACATGACAAATTAGACTCTGTCACAGATATTTGGTCAGATTTTGCTCAGCCTTTCCAAATGAGATAATTAGCTATAGTTTTTGAATTTTAAGATGTTGCAGATTAAGATACTGCAATCTCTTTCCTTTATTCACTTTTTTCATATGCATGCATAACAAGAACTTTATCTATATTTTTTGGCATCACAGTTAATCCCACCCCCAACATTTAAGGTGAACATTTTCTTTCTTAATGACATATTTAAAAAATTGTACATTGTTAATAATAAAAATCAAGTCTTTTGGAAGAATCCAAAAATGAACCTCTGCATGCATTATAAATAAAAACAAAAATACTTCAGCTATATTTCATTCAGGGATACCCATTCATAACATCATATATTGGAAGACAGATTTTGTACTTCACTTTTACATTCCAAATACCTGTTATTAAACAATTTTAATGCTATCTCTGATGTTTATTGTAATTTTTATAATTTTAAAATGTAAGTACTTTCTTAAAACTTCATTGACTCACATAATATGGAACAATAAATACAGAAATTGCTTAAGTTCACACACATGTTCAATTTGTTTTTTATACTGATATTTCTAAAGATCTCACAGGCATACATTTGAAAGCAGCTGACTTTGTCACATCTTCTGAAAGTCACTTCACCCTGTGGTCATTGTGGAGCCTGGCTTTGTTAGAGCTGATTCATACAGGATGGTTGTGGATACATATATTTCATCCATATAGTTACTTTTTAATCTGTCCCACATCCATGTTCCTTTTCATGGTCTTGAATTGCATCTCTCTTCTGACTGGAGTGGAGTTGGCTGGAGGGCCATTCTGTTCCCAGTCCCAATACATATGAACTGATGAGCTACCTGGACAGGCACTTGCAGCTTCTCTCAGGTTGATTAGAGATTATTGTTTCCACTGCAGTTAGGATCCTTCTGTTACTATCTGCTCACTGTGGTCCTCTTCACATCGAGGAGAGTTTCTTGCAGTATAGCAAAGACTCAGAGGAAGCAGAAAGATGGGAGAGAGAGTCAGCCAGAACACAGCTGCCTTTCCTCTTCAAGCCAGTAGGGAGGGAGAGCAAGTGAGTGAAGAGTTACTGAATCTTCTCTTTTCGCAGCAATCTCAACCAGCAATCCTACCTAGTCAGTTCAGGACTCCCCCAACCCCATCTCTTCTGACTCTTAGTGCAGGTAGGAGAACTCGGGGTGGGGGAGGCAGGTGAGGAACCAGGGCTCCAGACGTGCAAACATGGTCTTGAGATCAGTGAAGGTTGGAAAGGGAGGAAGCAATGAAGTCCAGTCACAGCTATCTATTTTCAACCCAGCAGGCAGGACAGGACAGACAATAGCAGGCAGGACAGACAATAATTTGCCTTATAGTATCTATGAGTTATGATAACAAACTACATAGAGTCAGATTGATATAGAAACAAGAATGAGCTCAGCCCATTCTCTAAAAAACTACCGATAATGAGCAGCCAATATTTCTGTGTACAGCAGGGTATGTTGATTATCTCATTATGGGTACCTTTTTTTAGAATATGGGTCAAATTTTTTCCTACTGTCATCTTGACAGTGTTACTGGAGGTACCTTGCTTTTCCACAAACAACATTACAAATTACAACTGCTTCCTCACTATACAAAAGAATACATCCAATGAGACCCAAACTTCTGCACACTACCGAGGCAAAAGGCGAGCAAGCTCACCCACAATAGATAGCTCCATCTTTTCTTTTTCAGTTCTCTTCTCTGATAACCAGATTCTTCTTGTCTGGGTTAAGTTGATCCCTTTTCAGTGAGACATTGAGAAACTACTAATGAGATTGTGTAATCTGAGTTCAAAGAAAATAATGGGAGAGAGAACATTTTCACTGGAAAAATAAAAGATATCCTTAAAACTATATTAAAGGCAGGGCTTGCTGCAGACTCCATTTCAATTTGTAGAATTGCAATTCAAATGATAAATTTTCTTTAAAATTGTCTAGCTCCTCATGGTTGCAAGCAAATTTTCCAAATGGATAAATGAAGCACAGTCATCTTCCCGATTCTGCAAACAGCCTGAAACAAAGAATCCAAGATAGGTGTGAACTCCATTTGTGTCTGTGTGGTGTTAACTCTGAAGGCTAATAATAACAATGCAAGTGTGATCACTTCACTATTTCATCTGTTAATAATGTTAAGCAGATACTTCAGCTGTTTATTATCCTATAATCTCCAACTCCCTTCCAAAGCCCAAATGTCTGCTAACCAGTTGCAAAAATAACCCCTTGACAATTCCTACAATATAGTTATGTGTTGTTCAGACTCAGCATATTGACGATTGACAGTCTAGAATTGGACTAAATTGATTTTAATAGTAAAATAAATAACAAGGGATGCTCTACTGACCAGAGTAGTCATTTTCATATTTAATTCAATACAAAATTCTACTTTTGCATTTATCTGAATACACCACAGAATTGCCAGGCTGCTGCAAATGCCATGGAAACAAATGAGTCTTGCAATAAAACTTGGGTATACCTTGCTTCCAAGCACCTGACACTTTGTATGTAGAAAGTTTTTGAAAAATGTGCCTCATTTTGGAGTATAATAATGCAAGGTGCAACAATACTAGAAATATCTGTGCCTTTAATACTAGTGTTTTCTAAATCAGTTTCTGTTATAAAAACAGAAGCAATATAGGGATCTTAATGCCAAAAATCTGTCCTGTTTTCTAGCCACTGCCATTCCACTGAAGTCACTGACATTTCATGGGGTATAAGTCAGTGCAGAATTTTGCATTTTAGCTTTAGTCAAAACTCAAATTCCTTTAAAGTTCCACTGTTTTGGGACTTTTAAAGACAAAATGAATCTGTAATTTAACTTCTCATGACTTTTTCAAGACATCTTCTAGCCAACAAAACTTTCTTGGTGCCTTAAGATTTACAGTTTATGTCCTGGAAGACAGCACTCATATGACCCTATGGGCAAGTGTCACATATGCCCAATTGCTCCAGTGGTGTATTACAAAAAAATTAATGAGGCCATCTCTGAAAATATGTTCTGGAAATTTACAAAAGCATGGTACCACAGATATCACTTAAAATTTAAAGTTATAAAATAATTTGACAATAATTGAATGTTTGTGAAAAGTTTAAAAAGAAAAATTGTCAAGTTCCAAATGGAAACGAATTTCATTTCTAGATATTTTTCTAACTTATCTTGTAATTTCCTTTATACTTGCAGTATTATTTTAAATACATCTAACTACACCAATGTCCACCATGTCCTAATAGGTCTTTGTTTGACTAAGGGAAGGATCAGCATGGGAAATTTTTGTTATTGAGCAGAAGTCTTGCTTCAAAGAAGTCACTACTGTCTTGGAGATTTTAAAAAAATAAAATAAATGCCAATAGATTCCCACTGACTTTCATAATTTTAAATGTATTACCTAAAACATACAGATAATCAGCCTCAGGAATTCTATCGCTCTGGATCTGAATCTGAATCCTTACTTTTCACCTTATGACTTACACAATACAAGGTATATTCAAGTCTTCCCTTTGTTTTAATAGTCTATATTTAGAAATGTACACTTTATGAGTCATATAACGAATTGTAACAATTTTCCCTTTTAAGAAAACGCTAAAAACCTCTACTTTATTCTAAGATAATAATGACTCCACATTAAAAAAAAAGTTTAGGCCAAGCTGCCAAATCCTATTACAGATTCAATCCTATTAAAACGTTCCCAGGTTTAAGCCTGCTTTGGAGTTTTTCATAAAAGTGCATGACCCTTACCAAAACCCCTACATGTGTGGTCAAGGGACCTAAGGATAATTGTAAACTCCATGGGCTCCCATTAATCTCAGCACAGTCAGATATTAGTGCTTGTAAATCAGCACCTAAACAAGGACAATAGTTAAAGCCATCAATAGTCTTTTAATGAGGCAGATCAAAAACAAATGAAAGCAGCAGGACACTAGGATTTGCCAAGGAGGGGAAAGGAAGGCAGAAGGCTTTGTCTGATTTCGTACACAAAAGTAGATGGAATTAGTCCAAGACCTGTCCTCTTACTAGTGGATCTGCTGTTTAAAATAAATAAATAAATAAATAGATCGATAATTTCTAGTAGCTCACTGACTTTTAGTTTCCAGAGACCAGGAGTTTTACATCTACCTAAAAGCTGAGGTTATAACTGATCATTACATCAGGTGGATGTGGAATGTGCATCTGTCAAGAATTATAATGAATTATCTACATCCTCACAGGCATACCGTGCAGCTTTTGAAATTCCCACAGATGTTATTTATCCATCAGAAAAGAAAATGTCCTGTTATGGAGTTCTACATTTAAAAGGGGGAAAAAAATAAAGCATGATGAGAATTTACTACCTAACAGGCATGTGCAGCAGTACAACAGTGGTTGCTCAGCAACCTAAAGGCACCATGCCACAGTAAAAGGGAGAGTAGAGGGACAAACGAACAGCAACACAGGCCGCTGAATTAGGTAGTAAAGAGGACGCTCACTAGGAGTCCCCTAGCTTCCAGATCTTTTCTGTTTTATCTTTTTATTTTGCTGCTAGCTGCTCTACACACAACTAGCTTAAGAAGCTGTGAGGTAGAGAAGCTTTAAACCCACAGAAAATCTTTTTTTGTTTGTTTGTTTTTTTTTTAAATGATATCCTGCTGGAACAAAAAGCCACAAGAAAACATTTTGAAAACTAAAGGGGATACTAACTTGTTCATCTTTTTTTACAGCTGATATCTCAACATCATGTATTGTGTAGACTGTCAGAATAAAAAGAGAAGTGTTTCTAATGCCTTACCTAACATTGCCTTAGGAAAAAGCCTATTGTAGAGCTACTTTAAATTATAGTTCATTTACAAAACTTTTTGCATCTTCACAGCTGTCACCATTTTTTTTTGTTCCTTGAGTCATTGTTCCTGAAATGAAAAGTATGATTAGATATCATGAGTAAAATCCTTTCACAGTTTCATAATCAATGAGGCTAGAATTTTACTTCATAAGTCTATCTTTGCCTCCTTTTTGCCCATGAGGAGTTAAGTTTTATGCAAACAATCCCAGAAGGTTACTTGCACGAGGAACCACTCTTCACATGCATAAAGGGTGACGGGATCAGAGCCGAGTTTATATAGCACTGTCTTTTTCACTGTCTTTGAAACAACACTTATACACAACAGTGATAGCAACTATAGAAAGCTAAACAAACACAGAGGTGCCGTGCAACACTGGCAGATAGGATAGGCAGTATGTTGAATAGGTAGCATTGTTATTCTCTGGACCAGATGATTACAGATCTTTGCTCCTCTCTAGAAATTATGGAATTGCGTTTTCATTATAGAGCTGGAAAATCATTCTGTGACTAATAATATACTTTCTCTTTCTCTCTGTTTCTCTAATGAGATCACTTCACAGTTGTGGCATTGATGCAAACATTCACAGCTAAGTGCTCAAAAGAGCGTGAAGTACAAACAGTATATAAATCATTCCTCTGGAAAACACTACTTGAGGACAACACAATACAAGATTGTGACGGGATGCACATCCGTGCAGTCCTAGGACATGATCTGGGTAACTTTTCTGTTCTGTTTTGTAAGGTAATTGTGTGATTTGATGCCAAATGCACTATGCCAGATTCCTCTGTGAATGCTCAGAACATATGCCACGTGATTACCATGGTGCCATGTTCCCTGCTGCGACATGTATGTATAGATGTGAAGCATGTTACAGGGTTCAGACTCTCAGGACTCTCTCTAGCACAGTGGCTGGAGATTTACATGCCAAAGGGAATGCTAATGCACTCCCCAGCTCAGGTAGAAGTGAAGAGAATCTCACAACAGGACAGTGAGGGGAGGGGCTGTCAGCAGTTTGTTAAAACAAAGATAGAGAGATTGTGAGGGGAGGAGAAGCTGCAGGCTTTTGGCCGGTGAAGACACCATCTTGCAACCAACTTCAAGCAAGATCAGGGCCCTGCTTGAGAACAGGCAGAGAATGGCTGTAAAACATCAAACAGCCGAACACCATGCGCATAATCTTGGACTCTGAGGTCAGTTTAGGTAGAGATTTTAGAGTAGCATGTGGTTTATACCTTTTATTTGATAGTGGTCACTCCTGACTCATTTATAGTATGATTCGGCCTTGATTGGCCATGTTCTCACTTGAAATCAGACTCTGATCAATAAACTAGTAGTTGTTTTACCTAAAGCTGTGTGGTCTTTGGAGGGTGTGGATGTGGAAGGCTGGGCACAATCCACTTCTTTGTTAAGTGGACGGATTTGAGACTAAGGTGCTTGGGGGTGGGTCCCAATCCCTGTAAAGCAGTGGCTCCCAGGATAGTGTCTGGGGCTGGGTGTGCTTGCTTGGGGACCAACGCCTGTGTGGCTAGTGGATTTACACCCACTGCTTGGAACCAATTACATGCTGGTGGCTGGTGTGGACTGACTCAGGAGTAAGTGGTCTCCCAGCAGAGTGGGGTGAATTGGGGTTCAGGAGCGGGGTTCAAGTGGTCATAGCAGCACACCAGACTGGATTTGGGGAGCAGCCTGTCACAAAGATACTCTCAAGTATTCCTAAGGCAGGATGAGTGTACCACAGTCAGACTGAAAATGTAGCCTGATTCCACTTGTTCTTCACTAGAGTTAACAGCTGTCTACATTATTACCCATTATTTTTACATACAGGGCCTCATATATAAGACCAGCTAGGGACCGAAATCCTTATTACATAATTCCAAGAGTAATATAAGCATTAAAAAGTAGTATTACTGTTGGCCACTGATTCCAAGGTATTTCCAATTGGGGAAGCTATTAAATGCTGCCTCTGCCACATATCTGATTTACAGTTTTTTAAAACTCACAAAACTTTCTAACCACTTCTTTTTACTGCTATCCATAGCCAAAAGGTGGCAGTGTACTATCCATCATTCATTAGTGACACTGTCTGCACAATTCCAAAGGGGTAGCCGTGTTAGTCTATTGTAGAAAGAGAACAGAGTCCTGTGGCACTTTTAAAGACTAACAGATTTATTTATCGCATGAGCTTTCATGGGAGAAAATCCCACTTCGTCAGACGCTTTGAAGATGGGAAACTTACAGACTGGGAGGAAATTAAATGCAGGGGAGTGTATGACATAGGATCAGGTCAGGCTGTAACAGCAAATCAAAATAGATGTTAGGATTCAAACACTGGGGAACAGCACATAGAGGAGGGTGAGGTCAAATCACCTGTTGTAATGAGAGAAAAATCCATAGTCCCTGTTTAACCCCAAGACAACTGAGTCAAATTTGCATATAAGTTTGAGTTCTGCAGTTTCTCTTTGAAGCTGTGATTTGTTATTCATCTGTTTCAACACAGCTATTAACAAGTCATCAAGGGAGTGAGCAGGGAGATTGAAGTGTTCCCCTATTGGTTTTGTAGTGTTACAATTTCTGATGTCAGATTTGTGTCCATTTATTCTTTGGCACAGAGACTGTCCTGTTTGTCCAATATATAAGGCAGAGGGGCATTTCCGGCACATGATGGCATAAATCACATTGGGGGATGAGCAGGTGAACGAGCCCTTGATGGAGTAGGTGGCTTGATTAGGCCCTGTGATGGTGTCTTCAGTGTAGATATGAGGGCAAAGTTGGCAGCGTGGTCTGTTGCAGGGATAAGGACATAAGAACATAAGAAAGGCCGTACTGGGTCAGACCAGAGGTCCATCTAGCCCAGTATCTGTCTACCGACAGTGGCCAGTGCCCAGGTGCCCCAGAGGGAGTGAACCTAACAGGCAATGATCAAGTGATCACTCTCCTGCCATCCGTCTCCATCCTCTGATAAACAGAGGCTAGGGACACCATTCTTAACCCCTTTCTGGCTAATAGCCATTTATGGACTTAGCCACCATGAATTTATCCAGTTCCCTTTTAAATATTGTTATAGTCCCAGCCTTCACAACCTCCTCAGGTAAGGAGTTCCACAAGTTGACTGTGCGTTGTGTGAAGAAGAACTTCCTTTTATTTGTTTTGAACCTGCTACCTATCAGTTTCATTTGGTGACCCCTGGTTCTTGTATTATGGGAGTATTTAAACAACTTTTCCTTGTCCACTTTTTCCACATCAGTCATAATTTTATATACTTCTATCATGTCCCCCCTCAGTCTCCTCTTTTCCAAGCTGAAGAGGCCCAGCCTTTTCAATCGTTCCTCATACGAGGCACTCTCCAAACCCCTAATCATTTTAGTTGCCCTTTTCTGAACCTTTTCTAGTGCTAGAATATCTTTTTTGAGATGAGGAGACCACATCTGTACACAGTATTCGAGATGTGGGCGTACCATGGATTTATATAAGGGCAATAATACATTTGCAGTCTTATTTTCTATCCCCTTTTTAATGATCCCTAACATCCTGTTTGCTTTTTTGACCGCCTCCACACACTGTACGGACATCTTCAGAGAACTATCCACAATGACTCCAAGATCTTTTTCTTGACTCGTTGTAGCCAAATTAGCCCCCATCATATTATAGGTATAGTTGGGGTTATTTTTTCCAATGTGCATTACTTTACACTTATCCACATTAAATTTCATTTGCCATTTGGATGCCCAATCACTTAGTTTTGTGAGATCTTTTTGAAGTTCTTCACAATCTGCTTTGGTCTTGACTATCTTGAGTAGTTTAGTATCGTCTGCAAACTTAGCTACCTCACTGTTTACCCCTTTCTCCAGATCATTTATGAATAAATTGAATAGGACTGGTCCTAGGACCGACCCTTGGGGAACACCACTAGCTACCCTTTTCCAATCTGAGAATTTACCATTTACTCCTACCCTTTGTTCCCTGTCTTTTAACCAGTTCTCAATCCATGAAAGGACCTTCCCTTTTATCCCATGACAACTTAACTTACATAACAGCCTTTGGTGAGGGACCTTGTCAAATGCTTTCTGGAAATCTAAGTACACTATGTCCACTGGATCCCCCCTGTCCACATGTTTGTTAACCCCTTCAAAGAACTCTAATAGATTAGTAAGACACGATTTCCCCTTACAGAAACCATGTTGGCTATTGCTCAACAGTTTATGTTTTTCTATGTGACTGACAATTTTATTCTTAACTATTGTTTCAACTAATTTGCCCGGTACCGACGTTAGACTTACCGGTCTGTAATTGCTGGGATCCCCTCTAGGGCCCTTTTTAAATATTGGCGTTACATTAGCCGACTTCCAGTCTTTGGGTACCGAAGCCATTTTAAGGGACAGGTTACAAATCTTAGTTAACAGTTCCGCGACTTCACATTTGAGTTCTTTCAGAACTCTTGGGTGAATGCCATCTGGTCCCGGTGACTTGTTAATGTTGAGTTTATCAATTAATTCCAAAACTTCCTCTAGTGACACTTCAATCTGTGACAGTTCCTCAGATCTGTCACCTACAAAAGCCGGCTCAGGTTTGGGAATCTCACTAACATCTTTAGCCGTAAAAACCGAAGCAAAGAATCCATTTAGTTTCTCTGCAATGACTCTATCATCTTTAAGCGCTCCTTTTGTATTATCATCATCAAGGGGCCCGACTGGTTGTTTGGCAGGCTTCCTGCTTCTGATATACTTAAAAAACAATTTGTTATTACCTTTGGAGTTTTTGGCTAGCCGTTCTTCAAACTCCTCTTTGGCTCTTCTTATTACACTCTTGCATTTAAGCTGGCACTGTTTGTGCACCTTTCTGTTTGCCTCACTAGGATTTGACTTCCACTTTTTAAAGGAAGTCTTTTTACCTCTCAGTGCTTCTTTTACATGGTTGGTGAGCCATGGTGGCTCTTTTTTGGTTTTTTTACAGTGTTTCTTAATTTGGGGTATACACTGAAGTTGGGCCTCTATTATGGTGTCTTTAAAAAGCGCCCATGCAGTTTTCAGAGATTTCACTTTAGTCACTCTACCTTTTAGCTTTTGTTTAACTATCCCCCTCATTTTTGTATAGTTCCCCCTTTTGAAATTAAATGCCACAGTGTTGGGCTGTTGAGGTGTTCTTTCCCCCACAGGGATGGTGAATGCTATTGTATTATGGTCACTAGTTCCAAGCGGTCCTGCTACAGTTACCTCTCGGACCAGCTCCTGCGCTCCACTCAGGATTAAATCTAGAGTTGCCTCTCCCCTTGTGGGTTCCCATACCAGCTGCTCCATGAAGCAGTCATTCAAAGTATCGAGAAATTTTATCTCTGCAATATGTCCTGAAGTGAAATGTTCCCAGTCAATATGGGGATAGTTGAAATCCCCCAC
>ML686195.1:3665395-3686067 GCA_007922175.1 Pelusios castaneus | reverse complement strand
CACATAAGTCTGTCTAGATGCCTCGAGAGGTCCGCAACCTTCGCACCAGGCAGGCAAGTCACCATACGGTTCTCCCGGTCATCACAAACCCAGCTATCTATGTTTCTAATGATCGAATCTCCCATTACTAACACCTGCCTTTTCCTAGCAACTGGAGTTCCCTCCCCCGGAGAGGCAACCTCCGTGCGAGAGGCAGCCTCAGCATCATCTGGAAGGAGGGTCCCAACTATGGGAAGGTTCCCCTCTGCTCCCGCTGACTGCTCTGCTTCCCTTGGGCATTCTTCCTCCTCAACAGCACAGAGGCTGTCTGAGCGGAGGTGGGACAATTCTACAGTATCCCTGAAAGCCTCGTCGACAAACCTCTCTGCCTCTCTCAGCTCCTCCAGTTCCGCCACCCTGGCCTCCAAAGCCCGCACGCAGTCTCTGAGGGTCAGGAGCTCCTTGCACCGAATGCAGACATACGACACCCGCCCACAAGGCAGGTACTCATACATTCCACACCCGGCGCAATAAACTGGATAGCCCCCACTCTGCTGCTGGGCTTCTGCCTGCATTGTCTCCTAGTTAATGAAAGGGTGGTTGAAAGAAAGGGGTTTTAGAGTATGGTTTTGAAGTATAGGTTATATGGGGACAGGGGACCAAGGAGGACCTATGGGGCCCCGCCCTCCCTTGAAACTCCCTTGCAAAACTCCCTGTTAGCAGCCCCTGTTCGCAAGCTCCCTGGTCGCTTATGTGTGGCTTTATAAAGCCCTGGCCTGGGTTAATGCCCCACCCACTGATTAAGGCTGATTAAGCTCAGCCAATCACCAGAGGCTTCAAGCTCTCAAACTTACCTTTGAGGCTCACAGCCTCCAACTGCCAGCTCTAGCACACAGTCCTTCAAACAGACACACAGACAGACACCAACTCAAGCTCAGCACACAGCTCACAGCAGTAACCCCTAAACACACACCCCCCCCCAATACTACAGACAGTCACTTACCCCACAGATTCTGCAGTAGCTCCTCCTTCACCTGGAGAACTCCCTTGCAAAACTCCCTGTTAGCAGCCCCTGTTCGCAAGCTCCCTGGTCGCTTATGTTATGTTATGGATATGTTCTCTTGGACACCTTTCCCCGTCAGATCAACCTCCCAAGGGATCCTGCCCATCAGTTCCCTGAGGGAGCCAAAATCTGCTTTTCTGAAGTCCAGGGTATGTGTTCTGCTTCTTTCCTTTCTTCCTTTGGTCAGGATCCTGCATTCTATCACCGGGAGAACAAAAAATATTTTTGGTTGAAGAAAACCAAACATTTCTAATGTTCAAGTTTTGGTTGAAGAAAACCAAACATTTCTAATGTTCAAGTTTTGTATGAAACCTTAAGAAAAATTCAAAGAGTATATTGAAAAGGCAATTTCATTAACATTTTGACAAAATGAAAATAGGCAATTTCATGAACATTTTTGTAGGTAAAAAAATATCTTTTCCCAATCAGCTCTAGTCCACAGATGTTGATAAGCATCATTATTCCCCTTTTACAGGGGAAATAAATGGGCATGCTAAAACTCATTTCTTGTGTTCTCCTATCAACCATGAGTGTTTCCTTTAGGACCAGCTGCAATGTCTCATCTGAGTTGAAGGAGGTGAGAAGCATCTTTGAGACAAAATGAAAGGGAGAAAATGGGACTGTCTAATTTTAAACCTTATAGAATGGATCTAACATCAGCCTTTGATATATTGACCATGAGGCATTATGAGTTGTATGTGGGACTCATCAGCTAATGGATTACTCCTTCCTCAGAGAAATCGCAGGGGGTTCTGTACACTATCTTACCCACCAATGTTCACAGAAGTGTAAAGCTGCAGGAGAAGGTCTGAGATGTTTTGGACTATGGTACATTGGTGTGCACTGCAACTTCTCTTAGTTAAAAAGACAGGATAAATTTCCATTACTGTCACAGTGCTTAGCCAACATAAAAAACTGCTCAATAGTGCACTGACTTTCCTGACAAGAAAGGAATGATGCTTCTTGGTAGGAAAAAGCTTCTAAGAGAGCAGTCTGAGTTGGTTGTAGCAGGAATTGAGGAACTTATCCTCGACTTTTCATCAAAGGCTTTGTGTTGCAGAAGTTTTATTGGGTTCTTTGCTGTGCCTAGATTCTCAGGTAGTAACGGACTCTAGCTTCACTGACCTCTGCAGCTGACTAGGTGCCAGGGAGAACTCCTCTGAGGTACACCTCTCTGTCAGCTGCACCTTTGCCACCTTCAGGCTGAATCCTGCAATAATATTTACCACCCAATAGCTTCAGCAAGTGCATAACAGTGTTGCCTGCCTTCCTTAGCAGGGCAGACTACATCTATATTCAGCTTTCTATATTGGCTTCCCCATCATTTCTGCATATAGTTCAAGGTGCTGGTGGCTCTTTTTATAACCCTGTATACTGTTTGATCCAGTTATCTGAGTGACTGCTGCTTGTCTTATACTTTGTCAGGCAGTCACAATTGACTGGCGCTCAGTCCATAAATTAAAAGTTCTTCTTCTGAATTGAGGGCCCTGCATTTTCAACTTGTTCCTTTTAGACCTGATCTAAGGCCCAATGAAATCAATTAAAGATTCCCATTGACTACAATGGTCTTTGGGTTAGGCCTTTTGGAAATGCACCAAAGTGCAAGGTTAGAGAGAGAACATACAAGGCTCACATTTTATGTAACATTTTTCTGTTGATTGTTTTTATTTAGTCTTGGTCTTTGCTTATTTCTGGTTTTACTTTTCATTATTAATTTGGAAATTTTTTGGATTAACATTTGCTATATTAAGATGTGGATTTTAAGCGAGGTAATTATAGTTGTACTGGTAGACATAGTGATAGCAGAATGCTGTGGTGGGTGTCTGCTATAAACTACCAGACCAGAAGGAGGAGGTGGATGAGGCATTCTATGGACAACTAGCAGAAGTTTCCAGATCGCAGGCTCTGGTTCTCATGGGGGATTTCAGTTATCCTGACATCTGCTGTGAGGGCAATACAGCAGTGCATACGTAATCCAGGAAGTTTTTGTAGAGTGTTGAAGACAACTTCCTGGTACAAATGCTGGAAGAACCAACTAGGGGCCTTGCATCTCTTGACCTGCTGCTCACAAACAGAGAAGAATTGATTGGGGAAGTAGAAGTGAATGACAACCTGGGCAGCAGTGACCATGAGGTGATAGAATGCAGGATCCTGACCAAAGGAAGAAAGGAAAGAAGCAGAACACATACCCTGGACTTCAGAAAAGCAGATTTTGGCTCCCTCAGGGAACTGATGGGCAGGATCCCTTGGGAGGTTGATCTGACGGGGAAAGGTGTCCAAGAGAACTGACTGTATTTTAAAGAAACCCTGCTAAGGGCACAGGAGGATACCATTCCAATGTGCAGAAAGAACAGCAAATGTAGAAGGCACCGAGTGTGGCTTATTAGAAAATTCTGTGATGAGCTGAAACACAAAAGGCAAGCTTACAAGAAGCAGAAGCTTGGACAAATGACTGGGGAGACTTATAAAGATATTGATCAGAACTGCAGGGATAAAATCAGAAAGGCCAATGGGCAATTGGAGTTGCAGCTAGCAAGGGATGTGAAGGATAACAGGAAGGGATTCTACAAGTATGTCAGTAACAAGAAGAGGATCGGGGTGGTGTAGGTCCCTTACTGAATGGGGCAGGTATCCTTGTGGTGGATGATGCGGAAAAGGCTGAAGTACTCAATGCTTTTTTTTTTACTTCAGCCATCACAGGAAGGGTCAGCTCCCATGCTACTACACTGGGTAACGCAGAATGGAGAGAAGAAGAGCGGCCCTCAGTGATGGAAGGTCAGATTAGGGACTACTTAAAGAAGTTGGACGTCCACAAGTCTATGGGGCAGGATGAACTGCATCCAAGGATGCTGAGGGAGTTGGCCAATGTGGCTGCAGAGCCGCTGGCCACAATCTTTGAGAACTCATGGTGAACGAGGGAGGTCTTGGATTATTCGAAAAAGGCAAATATAATCAAGAAAGGGAAAAAGGAGGATCCGGGGAACTACAGACCAGTTAGCCTCACCTCGTGGAGCACCTGGAAAAATCATGGAGCAGGTCCTTAAAGAATCCATCCTGAAACACTTGGAGGAAAATAGAGTGATCAGGAATAGTCAGCATGGATTCACCAAGGGCAAATTGTGCCTGACCAACTTGATTGCCTTCTATGATGAAATGACTCAATTTGTGGATGTGGGAATAGCCGATGACGTGATATACCTTGACTTTAGCAAGGCTTTTCATATGATTTCCCACAGCATTCTCATCGGCAAGTTAAGGAAGTATCGGTTGGATGAGTGGACCATAAGGTGGACAGAAAACTGGCTAGATCATCAGGCTTAGTGAGTAGGAATCAATGGCTCAATATCTAGTTGGCAAACTGTAACAAGTAGAGTGTCCCGGGGTCGGTCCTGGGGCCAGTTCTGTTCAACATCTTCATTATTGATCTGGATGATGGGATAGATTGCACGCTCAGCAAGTTTGTGGATGACACCAAGCTGGGGGGAATGGTAGACATGCTGGAGGGTAGGGGCAGGATTCAGAGAGACCTAGACAAATTGGAGTATTGGTCCAAAAGAAATCTCATGAGGTTCAACAAAGACAAATGCAAAGTCCTGCACTTAGGACGGAAAAATCCCATGCACTGCTACAGACTGGGGACCAATGGGCTAAATAGCAGCACTATAGAAAAGGACCTGGGGATAATAGTGGATGGGAAGATGGATATGAATCAACAGTGTGCTCTTGTTGCCAAAAAGGCCAATGGCATTTTGGGCTGCATCAGTAGGAATGTTGCCAGCAGATCGAGGGATGTGATTATTCCCCTTTATTTGGCACTGGTGAACCTGCTGGAATACTGTGTCCAGTTTTGGGCTCCCCACTACAGAAAGGATGTTGACAAATTAGAAAAAGTCCAGTGGAGGGCAACGAAAATGATTAGGGGGCGGGGTCACATGATGTACGAGGAAAGACTACACGAACTAGGCTTATTTAGTCTGCAGAAGAGATGACTGAGGGGGGATTTGATAGCAACCTTCAACTACTTGAAGTATGACTAGAGATTTTTGTCCCAAGACATCTAAACTATAAGTTATATTTAAGGAGGCAATTGACAGAAAAGCCTCAGAAGGAGTTTAAATTCCAGCATGATAGCAGTACCATAGGGTTCTATATAGCTACAAAGTATCAACAGTAATTAGGGTCAGTTGCAAGGTAATAGGTGATAATTGGAAACAATTATAAGTAGCAACAATAATAAGGAACATTTTGTGTTAAGCAATTAGGATAGTTAGCACCTAGAGAGAAGCATAGATAAGATCTTTTCAGCTTATGGATGATCTGTGGTTTTGCCCTTTTTCCTAATCCTTAGGAAGCCCTATATACCTACATTTTTCCTAAATACTGTCAATACTTTATTCAATAAACTTTATATCTCTTTACTGAATTAATCTATAACTCTCTTTTCCAGCCTTTAAATAATCTTTATTTTCTCTTCCCTCTTTCTCTGCTTTGGTACATTCCTCTTCCCTTCACTCCCCCACACCTCTAGGGATGATCTCATCGTCTTGAGATCTCTCCACTCTCCCTCCCCTCTTTCCTTTGACGTTCTGGCACATTTCTGTTCCCAATCCCTCCCATACCCACGCCAGAGCATGTTCTCTCTCCCTCCGTCCCTGAGGCTATAAAAGGTCAGCCAATCACAGGGAAGATTTGTTAGAAGATTGATAGCCCTAGGGTGTGCCTGAGATCTGCCTAGTGACTGCTGACAGGCAGGGACCCCGCTGCAAAAGGGATTGGCACCCCATTAAAAGGGCTTCAAGCCTGAACCAGTGATCTGCCTAGCAACTGCTGGCAGGCAGGCATACTGGTCTCACAGGACGACCAGGCAGGGACAGTGACCCAGGAAGCTGTTGCACTTCCAGACCAAAGACTTTGCTGGCAAGACCCCCGAGCACTGCTATGGACAGAAGACCCTCACGGATGGACCCGAGCAGATCCAGGCAGCACAGAAAGAGTCCAACGGACCCCAAAAATCTTTGGTAAGGCATTGGTTTGCTAAAAAGTCTGAATAACCTGACTAACTAAGTTCAAACTCCATATTCAGATTCTGAGGCCACCTTTTGCCTGTGACAGAACAGAAAAGGATCCATAAAGATGAGGCAGAGGGATTTGTAAGGTTTTATAAGTAAAAGGTGCTACGTTTATGAGGTCTCTGTTAATAAAGCTGGGTGAATGCTGTTTGATTGAGAAGGGCTCATCTCCAATCCATTCTACAAATGACTGATCACCATTTGTTGAATGACATAGGAGATTAGAATTTTTAATAATTATAAGGTGTAGAGTGTAAGTTTAGTGATAAGTATTAATGTTATGTAATTGCTTTATATGATTTGTATGTTTATATGGTAGAATGGTTCAGCAGAGCCGCAGCATTCTATTTGGCTGTTAAACTGTCATTTGACTCTCTGCTTATATGATCTATGTTAAAAATATAGTCAATACTTCAATTTTATTATATTAATGTGAAAACAAATAAATGTTAATATTCGTTTTTGAAGAATTTTCTGCTCTGTGTTCTTGATCGACGGCGTAGTCATATTTTCCAAGGTATTAGACCATTAAGCAAGCAAACCACATTAGTTACCTCAAAATAGTGTTTTTAATAAATTTAATATAAATAGTTGGGTAAACTGAGGCACAGAGGTAACAAAAGGGGTGTTCCAAAGAGGAGGGAGCCAGGCTGTTCTCAGTAGTAACAGAGGACAGAACAAGGAGCAATGGTTTCAAGTTGCAGCTGGGGAGGTCATGGCTGGATATTAGGAAAAACTTTCTCACTAGGAGGGTGATGAAGCGTTGGAATGGGTTACGCAAGGAGGTGATGGAATCTCCATCTTTGGAGATGTTTAAGGCCCATTAGACAATACCCTGGGTGGGATGATTTAGTGAGAATGGTCCTGCTTTTAGCAGGGGGTTGGATTAGATGACCTCATGAGGTCCCTTTCCAACCCTATGATTTTATGATTCTAATGGCTGCTTATCTCATTTGAATATTTATTTAATTGAATGCACCTGGTTTCTTTGATTACTGGTGATAAATATGCCCGTGGCCTGAGATGGGACATTTGATGGGGTCCATTCTGAACTATTTCAGAGAATTCTTTGTTTAGTATCTGGCAGGTGAGGCTTGTCCACATGGTCATGGTTTAACTGATCACTATATATGGGGGTGGGAAAGAATTTTCCTCTAGGGCAGATTGATAAGGGCTTCGGGGTTTTTTACCTTCCTCTGTAGCATGGAGCAAGGCTCACTTGCTGGTGGATTCTCTGTAAATTAAAGTCTTTAAATCATGATTTGAGGACTTTAATAACTGAGGCTTTGTACACACTAAAAAGTT
Organism: Pelusios castaneus; assembly: GCA_007922175.1. Classification (NCBI taxonomy): domain Eukaryota; kingdom Metazoa; phylum Chordata; order Testudines; family Pelomedusidae; genus Pelusios; species Pelusios castaneus. The sequence goes on along the minus strand of ML686195.1, from coordinate 3,678,651 downwards.
ATTGCACGATGACGCTCGTTATCGCGCGATAACAGGCACAGCGTCCACACACAAATCCATGTTCTTGCGTGGGTACAGCCATCTTACTGCGCAACATGTAAACCACCAAAAAGAGGGTGGTAGCGGCTACTGCGGAACAGCTGTTCCGCAATAGTTCGTGTGTGTTCAGTTCCTGTACAATATGAAGCCTCCGGAAATGTCCCAGAATTCCAATTCCATCCCTTCTGCACTTCCTTCTGCGCTCTGTGGCTGTGACATGATGTACCCGCCCTCCCATCATTCCCGGGAATTTTTGAATTCTTCACTCTTCCTGTTTGCTCGGCATGGAATGCAGCTGTGTTCTCCAAGAGCAATGGCGGCTCAATGCAGCAAACATGCTCCACTGTGGATCACAGCTGAGGTGCTTGATCTCATAGGCAACTGGGGAGAATCCGCTGTGCAGGCACAGTTACGTGGCAGCCCGCAGAATTTCGATATTTTTGGCCAGTTTTCTCGGGCCACGGCAGATAAGGAGTACTAGAGAGAGACACTCTTTAGTGCAGGTCGAAGGTGAAGGAGTTGAGGATTACGTACCACAGAGCCAGAGAGGCAAACTGGTGCTCCGGCTCAGCGCCGGCTACATGCCGATTTTACAAGGAGCTGGAAGCGATCCTGAGCGGGGATCCCACAACCACCCCAAAAACTCCTATGGACACGTCGGCACCCCCCCACGAAAAGGATACTGGAGCAGACGGTGACGAGCAATTCGTCGACGAGGACGTGGAGGTGGAGGATGACCTGGAGGGTGAAAGCGGTGCAGCCGACCTAGGGAGCCAGGAGCTGTTCTCCACGCCACCCGACACGTGCTGCCCAGATTCCTTCTCCATACTGTCTTCAGATGCAGCAGAGGGGAGCTCTGGTAAGTTTCGTCAGAAGTGGCTTCTGTGCTAGCTGGATAAGCTTTGCAGGCAAATGAAGAGCGGGCAGGAGATGGGCGTTTTGAGTTTCATCCTTTCTTTTTTTTTTTGGATGGGGGGGTCTACCACGCATTACATGAGCAGAGCATCAACGCATGCTGTAATTGTCAAGAAATCCTCTGTGTTGAGATCACTGAAGGTCTCCTGGATGTACTTCCACAGCCTCCTAGTTCAATTCGATGGGAGAGCAACTGTTTCCCCTCCCCCATAGAGGGATACTCTCCCTCGCCAGTTGCAAAGCACAGCAGCGAGAACCATGGCTGCGCACAAGCCTGCTGCGTACGGTCCTGGCTGAAAACCAGTGACATGCAGGATATGCATTCTGGCTTGCAGAGGCACTCTAAGCAGTGAGATATCGGCTTCCAGGGCAGTGCCGTATGTGAGCTAATCGCCCAAGGCACTGCAAATAGTTCACGGAGCTGTGTGTCTTGTCTCGGCAACCCGAACCTCCCTGTGCAAAAGCCCTTTCAGTCCCCGGCAATGACCTGTCCCGTGGGCACTGAGGAATGTGGCGGCAGAGCATATTACCGGCTCCTTAACCAAAGTGAGAACAATAGCACTACTTATGATGTTTCGTTTTTCCTTAGAAATGACCTTCGCCGGTCAGTGGTCTGTGCCAGCTGACCGGCTGAGACAGATAAGCAGGAGGCCTCACAGGAGCAAGGAGGATATCTTCCAGGAGCCGAAGCAGTCCAACGAGGAAGCAGCAAGGGAGACTAGACAATGGAGGCAGGAGTGCCGGGAGGAGCGCAAAGAAAACAATTTGAAGAGGCAGAAGCAGAAGGATGCCCTTATAAGCATCCTACAGGAGCAGACCCAACTGCTGAAGACCATGGTTGGTCTGCAGACCCTGCTGCTTCAGGCTTGCCCCCTCCGCAGCTACAACAACACTTTCTGTCCCCCACGCCCCATTCTCCCTCAAAGCAGTTCTTTGAAGCCCAGGGACCCTCCTGGTACAATGTTACATCCACTCCTGCACCAAGCTATGGCATTGAGCCACGCACCTACACGCATCTATAGCCTTTGGTGCAGGCACTGCTTACTGTAAATATTTAATGTTTTATAATAATAAAATTGAATCACTTGAACTGTGCACAGTGTCTTTATTAATACATAATAAAATTAGTTGTTGCATGTTTAGTATTCACTCATTCGAGCATAGTACAGTACACTCCCACCGGCACCGACAACCCCCCCCCAATCAGCACCCAGTAGTGCGTGGGAACACTACTGCACAGTGATGTAATGCGTCCTATGAGTCTCCATCACTAAAATGAACCCTAAGTGCCTCCCTTATGTGGACGGCTCTCAGCTGTGCCCCCTGATACTCCTAGTGGCTGGCTGCTGGAAGGCAAACTCTAGCCGCTCAGCCTCCATGTCCCATGAAGGGGGAAATTTCTCTCCCCTATTTTCACAGAGGTTATGCAGGACACAGCACGCCGCAATGATGGCTGGAATGTTGTCCTCATTCAAGTCTAGCCTCCCGTACAAACAGCGCCAGCGGCCTTTTAAGCGCCCAAAGGCGCACTCTATGGTCATTCGACATCGGCTTAACCGGTAAATGAAGCACTCCTTGCTGGAATCCAAATTTCCAGTAGAGGGCTTCATGAGCCAAGGCATCAGTGGGCAGGCTGGGTCTCCTATGATGACTATGGGCATCTCCACATCCCCAACAGTAATTTTATCATTGGGGAAGAAGGTCCCTGCCTGCAACTTCTGGTACAGGCCCGTGTTCCGGAAAACGCGAGCATCATGCACCTTACCCGACCACCCCACATTTATGTCTGTGAAACGCCCCCGTGATCCACCAGTGCCTGAAGCACCATGGAGAAGTAGCTCTTCCTATTAATAAACTCAGTTGCAAGATGCTCCGGAGCAAGAATAGGGATGTGCGTGCCGTCTATTGCCCCTCCACAGTTCGGGAATCCCATGGCTGCGAATCCATCGACGATCTCCCGCACGTTGCCCAACCACACTGTCCTCCAGAGCAGAACACGATTAATGGCTCTGCACACTTGTGAAAGTGCTAAGACAACGGTCAACCTGCTAAATCCAAACTGATTCGCGACTGAGCTGTAGCAGTCTGGAGTTGCCATTTTCCACAGTGCGATTGCGACACACTTCTCCACGGTGAGGGCGGCTCTCATTTTGGTGTCCTTGCGGCGCAGGGCAGGGGCTAGCTCCTCACACAGTTCCATGAATGTGGCTTTCCGCATTCGAAAGTTCTGTAGCCACTGGTCATCATCCCACACCTGCAAAACGATGCGGTCCCACCACTCGGTGCTTGTCTTTCGTGACCAAAACCGGTGGTGCACTGTGTGCAGATGCTCTATGAAGGAGCTCAGCAATGCGGTGCTGTTGTTCTGCATGGCAGTCACCAGCTCAGGGTCATCAGAATCCTGGTATGATTCAGAGCTGAACGCATACTGTGCCACCAGCCGAGATGTATTCATTATGCTGAAGGCGACAGTCGAGATCAGAGCTGGAGCCATGTTGCTGCAAAAAGGAGTTCCGGGAAGCAATGCGCTACTGTCGAAAATGGACGCGAGTTGCTAGTAGCAACTCTCGTGACGCAAGGGGAACAGAATGCACCATGGGAAACCAAGACTTTACCCATGGTGCTCAGCGCTACTCTCCTTCTACCCAGGATTCTTAGTGCCAAATCAGGATGGATAGAACTGTGGGATAGGTTCCCACAATTCAATTGGGTTTCTTGTGAAATTGCGAATTGCAGGGGGGACCCTGTTCCGTCACAAGCGGTTCAGTGTGGACACGATACTGTGCTGCAAAAACCACGTGACTTTTAAAGCGCAACGGGCTTGTTGCGTGATTATTCCTGTAGTGTGTACATGGCCTCAGTAATAGGTTTGAGGTTTATTGAGGAATGGGTGGGTGAGGTTCTGTGGCCTGCATTGTGCAGGAGGTCAGACTGGATGATCATATTGATCCCTTCTGACCTTAGAGTATGAGTCTGAGTCCGTGGTAGTATGTGCTATGTAGTTAACACAATAAATACTGTAAATATACATGACATGGAGCTTATGATTTTCACTGTGATAGCAGTATGTGTGATAGAATTGAGTGTCCAAATAGAAGCTGAGCAGATTATTGATGAGTGAATGGCAAACAAATTGGTGAGCCAGAGAAATGTATGTGGTGCTCTTTGCTTCCAGGAATCTGAAATTAAAATCTCTTGAAAATAGAGACTTTATGAGATTTCAGGTAATTTCCAACTCCAGCTAGGTTAGAAACATACGGTCAAAGACTTGCAAGAAAAGCTTTCTCACAAAATCTTCAATACAGTTTTGCATAACGTAAACTGTCATCTCCTTCAGTACCATGGGATTCCAAGTGCAGATTGATGGAATGCAAATATCTGAACTCTAGTTTGTTGCTGCAGAGGAGACCTTACCTTCTAGGTTCCTTAGTAAGGAAAGTTTAATACAAGATGAACAATTCAGTCCATAAAGGCACAGTGTGAAATTATGGCCCGATTGAAGTCAATGGGAATTTTGCCATTGATTTGAGAGAGGCCGGGTTTTACCCATTGTTTTCGGTGGGTCTCTGTTCCTTCTCTAGCCTACTTTCACACACATCCTCTGTATTATTAAGTTTCTTCGTTTATGTCATTTATAGTCACAATTTCACTAAGGCTAAGTAAGCTGGCTCATCACAATAGTGAATACTGATGAGTATTTGCACTGAAAACACTGCAAGGTTTGAAAACTGCAATGGGAATAACCCAGGTTCCGGAACCAGTTACATTATTGGGGAAATTCTGCCTTGTAGCAGAACTATGAAATTTTGCAGCAGTATTAATTGCCCCACTCACTAATCAAATAATACAGTGAGTTTTATATTATACTTTAACACTCTTCCGTTACAGGCACAACAAGGACCAAATGAAGGCTATAGTGTTCTTTGGGCAGTGAGCTTATTGGAGTTACGTCACCAACAATTTAACTAAATTCTGTTGCCTGAACTGTAAAATATTAAAGATCCAAGATAAAAATGTGGTGTCTCATGCTTCAAATCTGACCAATTCCATTACGTGCACTATTGAAGGATGAAACCTTTCTCCTGGATCAGAATGCTGGTGGGGAATATTTATAAAGTTATCTTCATGGAAACAAGCAGAAGACCAAAGGAAAGTGTGAAACAAGCAGTCAGAAAGTCAGACTTTTTAGATTTTTTAAGTAGGTCAGTACTAAGGTTTATTATTCTTACTGCAAAAGTCAAGCTAAACCTTTCAATTAGGAAAGAAAGCATTTATAAAGTTCTTCCATTTTTTATTGATTTTTTATGTCATTCTTAAGAAGATGAATGACTATATTATATGAAACTGGACTAAGGAAAAAAAAATTTCATGTCTTCTGCTGCTGCCAAAGAGAATGGCTTTGGCCATCTCCATTCTTAGCAACATGACAATTAGAGAACTTGAGATTAAAGGCAACTGCAGGTGGTACAGCATTTGTTACCAGCCTGACCCAGCTCCCCTTCTTTCTTTGTAAACAGCTCTGAATCCTGGGTACGTGAGCTTTTAAGCTTCCTGAGTCTGGCTAGTGACTGGTCATTATTCCTAGTTCTGGATCTTTCAGGCACACTCTCATGTACAGACCCCATGTCTGAGACCATTTCTTGGCAGTGGGACCCTGCAATCCAGCCACTTTAAACCATGGAACCAGTGCCACAGGTCTGGTGGGCCCCGAGTCACTAATACACATTCCCTACCAGAATTCCATGAGGCTGTAGGAACTTTGATTGCTCAATTAACGTTTTCAGTGACAACATAAGAACATAATTGCTGCCATAGCAAATCACCCATCTTGTCCAGTATCCTGCCTCTCACAGTGGCCCATACCAGAGCTGTGGTTCACCTCTTGCCATTGTGAAAACTGACCATTTATTCCTACTTTTTTTCTTTCAAATAATTTCTTTCAAATAATAATAATTTCAATTCTTTTTTTCTGCAAATAATTCATATAACTTTTCTGCAATGGTCTTGTCTTCTGAGTTTACCTTTTTGACATATGGCCCCACTGTGTGTTTGGCCGGTCTCTTGCTTTTGATATACTTAAACACTTTTTAAACTATTAGTTTTGTATATTTAGAAGTTGCTGCTCAAATTGTTTCTTGCCCGGCTTTATTATCCTTTTTCATTTTACTTGCCAGAATTTGTGCTTTTTTCTATTTTCCCCATAGGATTTTACTTTCAATTTTTAAAGGCTCCCTTTTTGCTTCTCACTGCCTCCATTACTCTGCCATTTAATCATAGTGGCTATGTTTACACTAGGCTTTCATTAGTTCGAATTAAGGGCTTCCTTAATTCGAACTAATAAATTTGATTATACTTTTCAAACTAATGGTTAATTCGACCTAGTTAGTTTGAATTAACCCATGTGGCCATGTTAGCTTGAACTAAGCGCTTAGTTCGAACTAACATTGACCTTAATGCAATTGACTAATGCAATTGACTAATTCGAACTAAGCAAGTGCCATAAATGGCACTTGCTTAGTTCGAACTAAAATTTGCTAGTTCAAATTAAGTTAATTCGAATTAACTAAAATTATTCGAATTAGTTAGTTCGAACTAACTTTAGTAAGTGTAGACATAGCCAGTGGCATTCTTTGGACTTCCTACTGTCTTTTAGATTTGGAGCATACATTTAGTTTGAGTCTCTGTTATATTTTTTAAGTAGTCTCCATGCTGCTTTCAGGCATTTTATCATGATGACTGTTCTTTTTAATTTTCATATAACTACCATCCTCCTTCTTATATAGTTCCCCTTTTAAAGTTAAATGTTACTGTGATGTGATTTTCTGTCTGGAATTTTCCCTCTTAAAAGTATGCTAAATTTAATTACATTGTGATCAATATTATTGGGCAGTTCAATTAACGTTACCTCTTTGCCCAGATCCTGTGCTCCTCTTAGAACTAAATCAACATGTCCAGCAATCAGGGATCACAAACATACTGCAAGAATTTCTGAACCAGGGAGGCTTTTACTTTTAAACAGCCCTTGAATGTTACAGCTCTTTGGAAAAACAAGCAGTCCCTGAACAATGCCCAGTCATTCTGATCTCACCACTTCTGTGAGTCCCAGAATTGGTCAGAATCCACACACCAGGGGTCCTTCTTGCCTTCTTGGCCTGGTCTGCTTGCACATGGTGATGTAATGGCTCCTCCTTAAACAGGGCTCTCCTCTCTAGTCAGGTGTTCATGCAAAGAAATTGCAGCTTTTTCTGCCATATGCTTAGATCAGGGATTTCTTGCCCCTCCTCCCAAACAGGTTTCCATGTACAGTCCATTCAAAACCACTGGCCTGCTAATAGAAAATCCATTGTGCTAGCAGTGGAGAGACATTCAACATGGATTGACTTGATGGCTCTCTCATTCACAGTCTTTCACCTAGGTTTTAAGCCACTAATATAAAAGTGATGTTCTACTCCAAAAAGGGAAGTTATAGCACAACATAAAGGTGGCAGAGGTTAAATCTAAATGAGGGAAGTGGAAATACAACATAGCCAATGGTGTGTCATGAGGGGTTTAGTAAGGCATGCAACAACTCACTTGTATGCCATACATGGTCCAAACTGGCATATACTATGTGGTATGATGTCGCATCTATGGTATGTTTGAGGTTATACTGTGCACAATATGGCCATAGGGGCCAGATGGATACATTTCATGGGCCATATCCAAACCACTGGCTACCAGCTGGACATGCAGGGTACTACTTAGATGGCAGGCTACTGAACCTAGCATTCACAAAACAAAATGACTTCACCATATGATAGACATGTCTGCCATTATTCATCACTTTCTTGTATTTTTGTAGGTAGACCAGGAAAGAACCAAGTCCTTGGAATGTGTTAACAAGGTGTCAGAATTACTTTATTTTTACCTGTCCCCAAAGGGAACAAAATTACAGCTTCAGGATTGTTTTTTTTTATATCATCTCAGGAGGTGTTCACCTCAAATACATTAAAAATTAGTGAGAAATAAAACATAAGGAAAATTGATTCGCTTTCCTACTTCTTCTAGGAGATGTCATCTGGAAAGTCTTGCTTGTTTCTTCCTCATGCTGTATGTCCCATTACAACTTTGGTTATTCCTCTCATCTTGTAAGCATAGAGGCACCTCTTTTTTGTTTTTAAAATTTCTCTCTCCAGCTTCACAGTTTGGTGCCTGCAGGTGGAATTGTTCAGAGAATGGCTTGCCTGTACCTCCACAGTGAAGAAGTGAGAACTTTTTCAGAAACTTTTCTGTCTTTGTCTTTTAGACAGGAGGTTTTTTTTCTTTTGTGTTATTTTATTTTATCCCTCACCTGTGTCCCTGTGGTAGAGAGAGGAGTTTTGAGAACAGCTCTGACTTCCACAGGCTTTAAGACCATAACCATCTGTTTCAAAACAACAAACAAAACCCACCCCCATAAATAATCAGATTGCTCAGATCACCCATACTTGGTTGCAGTTATCTACTGGTCTTATACACTGATCCCGTTCTTCTCACATCTCCCTCAGACGTGGGTTTACATAGCATGACTGGCCAGCCATTTTCTCTCGCTTTCCACTGAGTTTTCCTCAGAGCAGTTCAACCCCTCATGTCTGGTGGCATCTGTTAACCCTCTATTCCCCTGGTTCTGTCAAGTGTGGCTTAGCCCATATCTTCATTTTAGCACTGCTTTCTCTGTTTTTTCTTTTTCTAAAGATACAGCAAAGAAGCCTAGCCATTGCTAGCCTCACAGTGCCTGAAGATCTGTTTTCTGTTTGGCCTCCTTTAGGTCAGTATGACTATGTCTACACTTAGTCCCTGTCCACACCAGGCTTTTATTAAGTTGACTTAAGAAATTCTTTAAGTCAACTTAATGAAAGGTTAGGTCGACTTAATAAGAACCGCCAGTTAGTTCGACATAACCCTTAAGTTGACTCCTTAAGTTGACCTAAGCACAGTGTGGATGCTTAAGTCCACTTTATTAGGTCAATTAGGTTGACTTAACAAAGTGGTTTCCCTAAACGGGGACTTAGTAAGTCGAGCTAATAAGGTTATTAGGTTGACTTAATAAAGTGGTTTCCCTGAATGGGGACTTAAAGTCGACCTAACTTTTTGTAGTGTAGACATAGCCAACGAGATTACATAGCTTGCTTCCCCTCCCGCACATTAAGTAATTTTCTTATCAATGCAGCATAGCAGCATTCCCCATACTGCCAGCCTGCATGTGCCTAAAGATGACCAAAATAACTAATCTGCTAACAGCGCTATTAAGCGTTGTTTCTTCCATTTCCCTCTTGTGAGTGCTACATTAGCATTGCCACTTTTTGACTGAGTCTGCTAGCAGCTCGGACCTGTCAGCTCCAGTGGACAATCTGAATGGCTGCAATCTGCACTAAAATGTCAGCTCCAAAGCTGCAAAGGCTTCAAAGCTCACAGAGCATTATTTCATGAAAAAGAGGCTTCAAAAGCATGGGTGTTCATGCACTGCTCTTCTGTGCCTCCCCCCATCAGCTACAGCTTCTATAAATATAGTTTAAAAAGGGGCTCGTCAAGGGCAGATGACAAACTGGGGTAGAAGCAATGCTGTAGCTGCAGAAACAATGGAGTCTTTACAACTGTGAGGCTGGGTAGCCCAGTGGATTTGTTCTACTACTTGTGAAGTGGTTATAATTCAAGCTCTCAGTGAGATGTCTGAAAGCTGTTGGGCAGTCTCCCCAGTCCAGAAAGGAAACGAGCCATGCCCAGGTACATTTCAGGTCCTTATTTCAGGGCACAGTTTATTGTTCAGAAATAAACACCAAATGAAGCCATTTCATTGACAAATGTGAGCTGCAGCACCAGATGTTTTTCCTTTGCCTTTCTTGTCTCTAGGAAAAGGACACACCTTACCCTTAAATCACCTGCTGAGCCATGTAACGGGCAGATAGCCATTAACCATTTCCTGGCTACTTTATCCTATTACAATGTCTTTGTGTCATGTGACAGAAGAGCAGATAATAGGATGAAAAAAAAAGAAGAGAAAGTGGACAAAATGCCACAGAAAACAAAATTCCACATACCCTCAGCTTCTACACTTTCCTTCCTCAGAACCAAGCTTTCTTGCAAAGATTTCATGTCTTCAAATCTAAATTAAAAAAAAAAAAATCCGCATCCAAATCCAAATACACAGATGGGCTCTCAACACCATCTGAGAGAGACTTTCCATCGCTTTCAAGCTCCCCATACCTTTTCTGTCATGCTTTCTTCCTCTGGGCCAGTAAACAGGCAGTGAAGGATAACATTTTGGATGCCTTTTTACCAGAAGCAATTGCTCTTTTGACCGACTCAGACATTTTCTAGTAGAAAAGACAACAGAAAGGTTGAATCTAGTGCTGGTTCTGTCCAGGCTGAGTGATAGTGGGCAAGGCCCATTTCTTCATAGAGTCTGGAAATTTCTGTTAGAGAAGTCTCCTCAAAATTTTCATTTCCCTCCAAGGAAGTCTGTACAATTTGTACCAATTTGCTAGTGCCACCAATGCTGCTTACTTTTTTGCAACATTACAGACCTATTTTTTATTCCAGTATATGCCCTTTGGCTTCTTGCCCACTCCCTATTTTCTCAGCAACCTCTTGGTAATTCTGATGGTCACAAGGTCATAGAAGACTTGATTATAACCCATCCACGCAAGTCACTATCTGTACGTATAGACCAGACCTTTCAACTCATTGAATCCTCTAATGACTTCATTTATTTTAAGAGAGGAGTTCCTTAGTGCTGTCTCTGAATCTGGTACAGCTCTGGATGTTTTAGAAGATATTTTCATTTCCAGCCCAATTACCCTAGGAAAAATTTCACAAGTTGTATATCTTTCAGGAACTCAGGACTAAAATTACTTCCTAAGGCAGTGACTACATGTGGAAACTATTCTATGTTGGGGATGCAGCTCTGTATTCTACACACTTTCCTTGTTGTTAATGGAATTTTTTGAATCAGGAACCCATGATCTTCTGAACCACTGATCAAGAACAGTGAGACAGGCCCCCATTTAATTCAAGTTCAATGGTTGTCCAAGAAAACTCATTAGAACAACTTCGTAAACTTGCAAGCAGATAAGTGTCCGCAGTAGGTAAAGGATGGGAGAAGGAAGGCTCCTGGAAACTTAAAGTGGTGGCCAAAAATAACAAACTTTATTAGTCTCCCTCTTTGGGACGCAAAGGGTTAACAGTTGGGCTGCTTGCTGGACTAAACTCAGAAGTCAGCTTCACAGATAACAAGATAGCCCCAGGGGATTACTTCACAGTTTAACATACCATGAGTTACACAGAGATAAACGTTCAGAATAAATCCTCCTCTTGGACTCTTTTGATAATTCAGAAATAAAGTATAACAAGACAGAATCCAATATATAAAACAATAAGCATAACAATAATCCCCAAATCTATACCAATTGTAATACCTTGGGTTAAAACTGAGGTAGAAGAGTTATTCACATTCAATCATGAGGAGTAAACGTGGGGGATAAGTCGGGGTCACATACGTACCGAGACTATCAGGCAGGTGATTAACAACAGCATGACGTCTTAAGGTGGAGGTTGAAATCGACTCGGGCCGGCTCTCTCGGGGGATCTCCTACTGCAGGGTGATCAGGCCTAGCAGTTAACTCGAGGAGACTCCCTCTTTGCTCCATGCGGCATGGTAGCTTTTATAGCCTAGGCCAGTGCTTCCTGCCGAGGGCTGTGATTGGCCAGATTTTGCTGCAGCAGGAATTTGGGGGCGAGGGTCTGCCCGGTTCCTCCTGTCCTTATTTGGCCAAAGGAATTTTCACCAGCTCTCTAGGTTCCGGGTCAGAGCCCTCTACACCCCTGGGGGGAGGGGAGTGGCCAGAGCAGCCATGATTGACTTGCCCTCCAGATGCCCTCACATGGGCGAGGGGGATGACCCACCCCTTTGGGAGCTGGCTTAGAGTGAATCAGGGTCTGAATAAAGCATGTTGATGGTCACAAGCCTAAACAGTTTCTGTACGTGACCTGGGGGGAGTATCTGGTACGTGGCCTGGGGAGAACATCTGATAAACAGTTTCTCTACGTGACCTAGGGAGCATATCTAGTGAACAATCTCTATGTGACCTGGGGGAAGTATCTGGTAAACAGCATCTTATGACTTTATATCACAAGGTAGGTGGCGGCCACTTTATGGGGTGCTCATAACAGCACCTTAACAATAAGGAAGTGGTTTTCTGTCTATTCTTAAGCTTCCCTTGCCATTCACACAAAAAGCTTCTGTGTCATATAGGCTCTTCCAAGCTGGACTTCTGTGGCACACTGATACTTCCAAGCTGGAATAAACACTCAGGGCAATTTCTGCTATGAAGACCTCAGAATTTAAGGCATTTAATGATTAAAACCACCTACCTTTGAGCAAAGGAGAAGACTATGTATCAAATGACTAAGCAGACACCAATTGGATGCAGTAGAATGAGAACTATATCACTGAATCCCCAAGCAGTTAACAAAACTGTAGTGGCCCAGAAACCCATAGTCTTGAAAGCTACATACTGAAACTGGCATATCTTCGACTGACTTACTAATGATCTCTTACCACAGTGTCTCCACTGCACTGTATCAAGAGGAAACACCCTACGGTCAATGTAGCATTACTCTTTTTGGGGAGGTGGATTTACTTTGTCAGTTGAAGAGTTCTTCTGGAATTGATGGTGTGGGTCTCCACTGCCCACTCTATCAATCTCACTGCATCAATCCATAGAGCCCGACACAGTATCTGCAGAGTAGCCACACCCCTAGACTTCTACATTTGTCAGTTCAGCAGCCTTGAGCCTCATGGATTACAGCAGATGAGGCACTGTCAGACCCTGAGAGGTTTTGCTTTCTAGACATGAATATTGAGAGTTTACTTTCTGCTGAGCTCTTCAGCCTGTACACAAATATGGGAATTTCAAGAGATTCTGAGCATTTAATCTTCATGATGACCTGGAAAAGAGTCCCATTTTACTTCACAACCAGGAGTATATTGGTGTTCCTTCTAAATGGGCTCTGAATTGGATCTGAATTCTAGCTTCTTGACCATATAAATCTATTGTTAGGTGCTCAGTAGCATACTTCTTTCTACTTCTAGCCCTTTGATTTGCAGTACTCATATTTCTCAGTTCCTTAATGCTGTGCTGTGTCTCTGTGCAAATGCTGTTAAGAGAATGATTTGATGCTTCAGGTAATCTTTTTGTTTGTTTGTTTGTGTTTTATGATTGTTTGGCTTTGGGGAGGTTCTTTCTTTCTTTCTTTCTTTCTTTCTTTCTTTCTTTCTTTCTTTC
>ML686195.1:3545832-3655872 GCA_007922175.1 Pelusios castaneus | reverse complement strand
TTCTTTCTTTCTTTCTTTCTTTCTTTCTTTCTTTCTTTCTTTCTTTCACTTAAAAAACCCAAACAGTTTATACAATTAGCTTGTGCAATGACCTAGAAAAGAATCTGGTTTCTTAGAGGTGATGCTAGCCAAACTGTAAGGGAAAACTTGGTGGCTGCACTGCTCCTCCAATATCTTGTAAAAGTTAAATCACAGAACAACACCAAATAGAAGATTTGAAGCAACTTAGCTAAGGTAACTCCCAGGAAAAAGGAGAATTACCAAGATGCTGTCTAATATCAGTTTGGTATAAGCAGGGTAAACTACTGTAAACCATCTGAAGATGAACATAAATATTAATACAACAGTATTTTACATATACGGTGTAACCGTGTTAAGCAAAATCAAAGCAAACCCATTAAAACTTCTTTACTCAGGCATTTCAGTAACAAGGTTTATATCAAGGCAATCTAGACCACACAGTAGTATCAAGCTAAGAGTTTAACATTACTTTTTAGTAAGTATTTTGATATTGCAGATTTTCATGGTATGCTGTACATGGTTTAAATTAAGAGTAGTCATATTTTCTAAGAGTATGAAGGAACTACACCACATTTACAGGAGGGGTAACCAGAGATAAGTAGCTTTGGGATGGTCTTTACATCTATGGCTATGTCTACACTTACCAAAGTTAGTTCGAATTAGTTAATTCGAACTAACTAATTTGAACTAATTTTAGTTAGTTCGAATTAACTTAATTCAAACTAGCAGGGCCCCACTAGAATGGCATACATGGTACTTGCTTAGTTCAAATTAGTCAGTTGCATTAAGCCATTGTGCCCATTAAGCCATTAAGCATTAAGCATTGTGCTGGTTAGCTCGAATTAAGCAGTTAGTTCGAACTAACATGGCCACATTGACTTAATTCGAATTAAGGGTTAGTTCAAAGTAAAATGAGGTTTTACTAATTCGAACTAACTTTTCCTCAATTCAACTTAAGGAACTGCTTAAGTCGAATTAAGTAAACTTAAGTGTAGTCACAGAGTAAATTAAGTCGACTTAAGCCTGCTTAAGTCGACTTAATTTACAAGTGTAGATGCACCCTATAACACTGAGAAATCAGGGGTCAGCTCATACCAAGGTCCCCATTCCTCACTTGAATATAGAGAAATGCGTAACTCAAATCAGAGTGGTTCATCTCTGTGTTAATATTGTTAAAATAGGCATTAGAATTATAAAAATGTATTTAGTGTTTTGACTTTGACTACTCGTGAGTTGTGGTATGCCTTAATCTCACTTAGAAACCTCTGTGTCTTATATTGTAAGGTAATTGTAAGTATTTGTATTATAAGACTGTGATTGCATGAATCACTATGCAGGACAAGTATATTCATTACTGTAAAACATGGTTCTCAAAGAGAAGATGCCATGTCCTGCTGCACAAGGAAGGGCCATGGACACCAGATGAACTATTGTGGAACATCAAAGGCTACGTCTACACTAGAAAAAGTTAAGTCGACTTTGTTAAGTCGACTTAATAAGGTCGACTTTAAGTTGACTTAAAGCCAACCTTATTAAGTTGATTTAACAAAGTGAACTAAGTCAACTTAACGTTAACTTTACTTCATGTCCACACCACCCTTAAGTCGACTTAAGGACTTGACTTAAGGCTTAAGTCAGTCTAATGGGTGATTCTTATTAAGTAGACTTAAGCTTTCATTAAGTCAACTTAACAAATTTCTTAAGTTGATTTAATGAAAATCTGGTATAGACAAGGAGTAAGGGTCCTTAAGTTGACCTAAACTGCTAGTGTAGACATACCCAAAGAGAACAAGAAACTTTGCTGATTGCTCCACTACCCCCATGAAAACTCTGCAAGTAAATTCCTCCCATCAGCTGAGTTTGCAGCTCAAAGGACAAAGAGCAAGGGAATAAAATGACATAACAAGAAGGAACTGTTTCTTTTAGCCTTGTGTACTTTGAAGGGCAAGGATTACTAAACACATGCAAAAGATCCCCAGTGATTAGTCTGGGTTAGCTTTAAAGGACAGATAGTGCTTGCTCATTATAGAAGCTTCTCTTACTCTTTGAAATTTAATCTTGGAACACATTTGTGTGTATATATTGTGACAGAACTCCTCTTCTGCCTCTCTGGGTCTAGCACTTCCTTCTAGCGGTAGGTCAGGGAACTGCTTTGTCTTCCAGTATCCTCCCTCCTGTTAGCAGTGGGTGAGGGTAATTCGGTCTCTCAAAGATGGCCACTCTGTGGTTCCTAGTCCCATCTCTGGCTTTGCTAGGCCCTTGCCACTTCACTGGGGCTTTCACCCCTCCAGCAGATAGCTGGTGGGGGAAAGAGGAGAAGGGAGCTGGTCCCACGCTCAACTCCAGACCTCCATCCAGGGATCCTAGAAGTAGTAGCCGCATGCTGCAGCTTCAGGAAAGCTGCTAGCTTCTCTGGGTTATTTTCCCATCTCTTTGACTTAATGTTCACACCCTGCTCAAACAGGGGGCCTTCCTTGTGTCCTTAGCAGGGGAGGCTCATAGCTTGTTGACAGCCCCTTGGGCATGGCAATGCAAAATCATACATCACATTCAATCTTCCCTTCTGGTGGAGTCTTTTCTGTCTGGCCTCCTGGCCTGGGAAAGCTCCTTCACCCTCTTTAGGCAGGGTTTCCCCACCCCCAAGTCTTCGTACCAGTGGGGTTCTCTCCCGGCTCTTGACTGTGTCTTGAGTACTCACACACTCTGGGAATTTACCTCACTCCTGCAACTCCAGCCATACTCTCTCTCTGGAGGAGAGGCTTTTAATAAGTCCTAGGCAGGGCCTTGATTGGCTCCTGGTGTATTTTTTAAGCTGGAATAACCACTGCTCAGGTACCAGAAGGAAAGGGAGCTGCTGATGCTGAGGCTGATTTATCAGTCTTCTACAACTTTCCAGCAGCCCCCATGCCTGTTCCTGTTTTCTCATTTGTAGACCCCCATAATTAGTTGAGTGCTAGGCTTAGTGACTGGGTTGGGGGGAGGGGCCTTATACAATGGGCAGGCTTCTGCCCACCCACTTCCCAGATTGGCTACAAGCATTGTCTTTGGTGTGAGACTTAAGTGCAACTGACCTGGGGTAAGTGATCAGTAACCTGAATATTGCTGTGATCTTTGGTTTAAGTGACTATCTATCACAAAGGTAAGCTCACATGGGTGGCAAGACAGCTTGGAGTAACCAAAGGGACTGTCTGTGACTCCATGTTTATGTTGTTATAGTACTTGAGTAATTGACATTTCATACTTAGATTTCACCAACCAATTACAGAACTCACACCCTATTTGGAGTATGTGCACTGGCTCTTAATAGTCTGCCCTGAGCTTGTAGTCAGTTTCTTGAGTCACTGCAGGACAGCTAGAGAGCATCTGTAATTTGATTTAGACTCTTCTATAGAGCAGTCAAAAGTAGGTCCAAATTCAGTCACTGAAGCCTAGCAATGAAAGAAATTACTGAAGAGTACCTGAATCTACAGCACCAAATTAAGAAGCTAGAATAGAATAGTGGCCAAAGATAAACTGTACCTAATTTTGTCTTCAAATTTGTGTGTGTGTTCCTCAGTGAACATCCATGGGCAAAACTTCACCCAGAAGATTGAGTCTGTCATAGCATAGAGGAAAGCAACATTATCATATATAAACAGTGTACAGATATGAGAAATCACTTTTACATTATTGTCCTTCCAAATGTTCCCTAGAGAGCTTTTGCCTACGCCATCAAACATTAAAGACTTTTGTCAGAAAGTGTGGAACTTACTTTGTCTTTCTCTTGTAAAGGAATATCACATCTTTCACTACCTCAACCTTCTGTAACCCTGCTGCCCTCCTCACTCCCACACCCACACACAAAGACACTCCTTAATTGTATTACTGTTGTGCTGACCTCCAACCCCTACCAAAACGAGGACAAGGCTAGTTTTGTGTTGCATGGGATAACAATTTATGAGCAATTAAAAATGAACAGACACAACGCATTCATCACAGTCTCAGCTAAACAGCCAGCAGAGGTTAAAGGTTCCAGCAATGAAGTGTGCACAATATATTTTTATTTCTGTTTTCACTAAGGAGGAAACGGGTTAGCTAAAAATTATGGCATGCCGCCTCCAGTTCATGATAGGTACACTTAATCTTCCTAGACTGTCCATGGTTGGGCAGACAGGTTATGACAGCACCCTCACCTCCTCCCCAGAGCATCAACTGGAAGAATTCTGAACACATTAATGGCAAATTCAAGCACACTTTTGTTTAAAATGGGATGCATCAAACACTTAGCCAGCTTGCAACTTTGCAGCTATGGTTACGTCTCATATCTTTATTTTCCTGAAAAAACATGCATGTTTATTTTCCTGGAAAAACATGCATGTTGAGTATCAGCCCATGTTATACATGACAACGCTATTGAAAACAGATTGGGTGGATGTAGTGTTTGTTTGTTTTTTAAAGGTAGACTATGTACCTTACAAACCTGATAGTCATCTACTGATTTAAGGTCTGGTGTCTCAGTTGGACATGAGCAAAAGTCTTGATGAATCATCTATTACATTATGCCATAAATCTGGCTCAATATTATTTTGCAACATGTCATATTTCCAATATGAAAACAAAATAAGAACTCAAAATAAAGAGGCTGGAGTTGTCATTCTAAAAGGACTAGACTTATTTGTTTAACCAAAGCACCCCAACCGCAATACCAACAAGAATAAAATGGACTATGATTTTACTGATTAGATTCTACTAGAGTTCTGAAAGAATATATGCATGCATATGTTCAATGCTTGTGGGATTACTGTAATTGAAAGTGCATTTATAGAAACAGGGATATTTCTATCCTTCCTTAGTAATTTTCTATCAGAAGAGAAAATGTAGTTTAAAAAATGTATTTCATTTGCATCTGAATTACTTCACTGTACAAGTGGATAAATAATGCAAACTACCAGTAGGTGACTAAGATCACCAAGCTCTATCTCTGTCGGTGGAACTGAGATTATAGTTTACTCAGTAAGGGATTCTTTCAAGCAAAACAAAGAGATTTATGTCAAGCACGGCATCTTTCCTTCTGGATTAAACCAAATGATTATCAGAAAGGGTTGGTATCGATTAGACAGTTGAATGTGGTGCATTTATTAGGGAGGAGTTTCTTTTTGCCAGTGCTGAGAGTGAGTAAATAGCTCCCACAGAGAAAGGATAAAGATAAAAACTCTAAGACTTTTAGCCACTGCCTAGTGACTAGAAAAAACAGAAAGGAGAATTAGAAGATTGTGTCAGAATGATAGTTCATTTTTTTATAGCTATAGATAGCATTCGTCATGAGATATTGTTAATATTAGGTTAGACTCACATGAGAGTAAACATAACAACAAGAACAAACAAGAAGTCTTGTGGCACTTTTAAAGACTAACAAATGTATTTGTCTCATGACATAGCTACCCCTTTGGAACATAACAAGGAGATGATTAAAATATGTTAAGTATGTTAATTATAATATAAATCATCCGAGCCTACCTTCACAAAAGCAGATACAATTCTATATGCTCAACCTAAATCATCTTCAGACAGGCATGTAAAACTGCTATGGGAGTTGCTTGCAAGTGTTTGAATCCAGTAATAACTGACCCAATCATATAAGGAGTGGGTCTTTATGATATAAAATATGGACACTTTCTCAAAGAGCTTGCAGTTTGTATGAGATAAATAAACAGTACACAAATGCAGTAGGAATCTCAGACAAAGAAACAGTTATGTGTATGTAGATAAATATTTAATAATAGAGATTATTACATGGACTCATTTCTTGGTCATAGCACAGAAAAAAGTAAGTCTTTAGGTAGGGTTTGAATGAAGCAAAGGTAGGGACAAGTGGACTGGAATCAGAAAGGCATTTCATTCATGAGGGCAACATAAGAGAAGGCTTGGGAAGTCTAAGGAGAAAAAGGTTGGCAATAAGGGCAGTAGTGTAGAGAGAAATGAATGTGTGACTGTTAGTGGCTGGGCAGCTCTACAGCACTGGGGAGAGATGGATGTGGCCCTCCCATGGAAGAATTTCTGATTTAATTATTTATATTGAGCTCATCACAGAATCATAGTACTGCAAAGGACCTTGAGAAGTCTTCTAGTCCAGTCTCCTGCATTCAAGCAGGACTAAGCATAGAGACTATGTCTGTTCAACCTGCTTTTTAAAATCTCCAATGAAAGAGATTCTACAACCTCATTAGTCAATTTATTTCAGTGCTTAACTATTCTGATAATTAGGAAAATTTTCTTAATGTCCAATCTAAACCTACCTTTCTGCAATTTAAGCCCTCTTCCTCTTGTCCTGTCCTCAGAGGTTAACGAGAACCAATTTTTCACCCTCCTCCTTGTAACAACATATTTTGTACTTAAAAACTTATCGTGTCCCCTCTCAATCTTCCCTTTTATTGATTGTACAAACTAAACTAAACAAATATGCCCTATTATCTAAATCTTACATTATTTTTCTTACTCTTCTCTGGATTTTCTCCATTATTGGATTTTATTCTATGTACTTCAGACCATTTCCCCAGCTTGTCCAGAGCATCGTGAATTTTTTATCCCATCCTCCAAAGCACTTGCAACCCTGTCAGCTTGGTATTGTCAGCAAATTGTACTCTCTATGCCATTATCTAAATCACTGATGAAGATATTGAACAGAACCAGACCCAGAACTTATCCCTGAAGGATCTCAATTGATATGTCCTTCTAGCTTGACTGTGAACCACTGATAACTACCCTCTGGTCTTCCAAACAGTTATGCACTCACCTCCATCTAGGTTGTGTTTCCCTGGTTTATTTATGAGATGGTTATGGGAGACTGTACCAAAAGCCTTAGTAAAGTCAAGACATACCACATCTATCACTTCCCCCCATCCGCATGGCTTATAACCCTATCAAAGAGAGCCGCCAGATATGTTTGACACCATTTTTTCTTGACAATTTCATACTAATTCTTATTTATCATCTTATCCTCTAGGTGTTTGCAATTGATTGCTTAATTACTTGCTCCATTACCTTTCTGGGTACTGAAGTCAAACTGATTATTGCATAATTCCCCAGACTGTCCTTATTCCTGTTTTGAAAGACTGTCACTATATTTGCCCTTTTCAGTAGTCTGGAATCTTTCCTGTCTTCCATGATTTTTTAAAGATGATTGCTCAGTTATCTCCTCAGTCAGCTCCTTAATATTCTAGGACATATTTCATCAGGCCATTGTCATCTGAAGACATCTAACTTCCCTAAATATTTTTTAACTTGTTCTTTCCCTATTTTAGCCTCTGATCCTACCTATTTTCACTGTCATTCATTAAATTAGATGTCCAACTGATACTAAACTTTTTGGTGAAAACTGAAAAAGAAAAGTCATTTAGCCCTTCTGTCATTTCTACTTTTTCTGTTATTGTCATCCCTGTCTTTGGGTCTTCCTCTTGTTTCTAATGTATTTGTAGAATTTTTTTCTTATTGCCCTTCATGTCTTTAATTAGTATAATCTTGTTTTGTGCCTTGACCTTTCTAATTTTGTCCATACATATATATGTTACTTGTTTATATTCATCCTTTGTAATTTGAGCTAGTTTCCACTTTTTGAAGGACTGTTTTTTTTGAGTTTCAGATCATTGCAGACAATCATTACAGTATAGTAGTTAAAGCATCACCACATGTGTTTGGATTAATTCAGACATTATGCTTTTTAATCTGGATTACTTCTCATTTAATTGAGTTAATCAATTCAATAAAATGTTACCATTTTGTCTTCAAAATGAGAAATTAAGTCTTAGTAGTATCTTGATAAATGACAAGAATCATAAATTGGTGATCTTTAAATTATATATAAACATATTTACAAATACACCAACTTGCAAAATGAGTACCTTGAAAGAGTGATAATTTTCTAATAAATAGAGCACAGAACATCTGTTGGTCCTGAGTTGTCTTTAGGCCAGTCTGGTGACTCTGACACATTTTTTTCTAGGATACTAACATCTGTGGTTTAACCAAAAGATAAGCATAACCTCAACTTTTCATACTTTACTATTGGTGTTGTGAATTTCAGATCTGTGAACTTTGGGGCCATTAAAATATTTGTGAAAATTCCATCTACAGAAAGCTGTTGTCTACATGTAAAAATTCTCACCCAATACCTACCACTAGAGTCCTAATTCTTGCCTATTTGCTGAATGCTTCCCTACCGATTTGGAGCAATAACAAAACTTGTCCTGAGAATTGCATCTGAACTAGCAAGCAGATTATTCCTGTAGTAGGAATTTAGAATGAAGAACTCTCCAGTCTAATTTCAGTGGGAAGTGCGAGGGGTTTAGTACTTTTGAAAATCAAGCCACTTTATAAGCCTAACCTTTTAACAGAGCTCATTTTACATGTCAGTTTCTGCTCCCCTACCATGCTTTCTGATACTTACGACGACTACTACAAAAAAGGTCTTGACTACTTTTGGTTTTGCCTGATGTTCCAGACTCACTGAGTACAATACACCCCAACATACTTTCATGCGTACCAGGTAAACAACATCACTTATGAAATGCCAATATTTCAAAAGCTGCAACAGAGGCCACAGTGAATGGGTTAAACAATGCTCTTTTTCAGTCTTCTTTCTCACAATCCTAGAAATGAGATCATGATGCCCATCACTCATATTGAACATTGCTGAAGAGCTTCAAAAGCAAGTTAGGTTGCTGCACTTAACAAAGTTTATATTTTTCAATAGCTTGGTGTAGTGGGAATTTTGTAGCATATTTTTATTTTATGTTAAATATTTTATGTTATGTTTTGTTATTTGTTATGTTATGTTTTATATTTATGATATGTTATTTTATGTTAAAATGTTAAAAAAATGGCAGCAAGCTCGGAAGTTGAAATATGAGTTTGGAGAGAGGGCTTGTATCTCAGAATTTGATTACTGGCAGACAGCTCCCCTGAATCTCTAAGATTTTACTAATTAAATTTGTTCTAGCGTTTAGATTGTGCTCTTTTCCCTCTCATTGCTTTCTCTCTTTATTTTTTGTAAACACAGATCCACCTGAGTTTGGCAGGGGAAAAAAATCATCTCTGGGATTTTGTGAAGCTTTCCGATAAATCCTCTGCCTTAATTTGTTTTCTTCAAATTGTCCAGTACAGAATGTACTGGAAAAAAAAATCAATGCTAAGAACAGCATCATATGGAGACGCTTTAATTGTTCAAGTAAAATGACTAATTCTCACACAGACATAATCACAAATGGAATAATCTTGTTTGCACATGTTGTCTAATTCATTTAGTATTTCTAATGAACAAATTAAAAAAATTAAGAACCTGAAAATACAAGACAGCTTCAGTGAATGTTGTTAAATCTTAATGAAATCAACAGGCATTCTTCATGCCAGAAGTGTCTGAAAATACTCTAGATTTTATATCCATTTGATAGATAAATTGCTGTAAAAAATGGATCCAGCATGTGCTATCAGTTGCCTTCTGCATGTTGGGTGTGTGATGGAAGAAAGTGCACCCACTAAGCAAGGCCAAAAAGCAAGACATCTTTAGCAGTTGCAGAGTTGAGCAGGGTTGAAAGTGCTCATGGTACCTATGACCCTCATTCTGCAACTTGTTTCCCACAGGTGGACGTCTGTGCCTGTGTGGAGCCCCAGTGGCTGGATTCTGCCTATACAGAGTAGGTTCCACAATCAGGGCCTGTACCTTCACTTCTCTTGTATTGCAAATATCTATGCTGGGACCATCCTCCTCTCTTCTTGCTGTCAGTGGAGGATCATGCTGCCCCAAAATTATAAAATTACTGTCCCAATGTCACCTCAAGAAAAGAGCTCAATGTTTATAGGTCATCTAAAAATTGCTGAGGCTAGCTAGGGCCTGATCTCTGTCAGGAGTATGGATTATTATGTATAATATTTACATTAAGTATATATTTTATTATTACAAATGGTCATAAAAGTCCACAGGGTTTATTAGGTCTTTTTCCCCCTATGTTTCTGTTCATTTTCATTTCTGGCAGTAATTAATCATTTTTATCTGTTACACCTGCCATTTGTTCATGTAACATTATAGGCATAATTTTGTATACCAACTGTTCAATTTATGTAAAGTGACATTGTATTGTTTGTTAATCTATATCAAGCCTGTAAGTAACATACAGACACATGAACATGAACCTCACCCTGAGGTAGAAGGCCCAACAGAAGGTCTATGCACCACTTAAGTCCTCAAAATGGAGGCTAGGTAAGGATTTAAGTAGTATATATATATATAAGTGGTCCTAGTTTGAGGGTGTAAGGGGTATACAAGCCTTGTGCTGGATTGTTGGGTGGGTGAATTTCACCCTGATAAAAGTTGTCAACATGTAGTATGTTACCCTTTGACACCAAAGTGCATGTAGGAAAAAGATATTTCTTGTCATCTGCAACACAATCAGGAATGGGCATTGAATGCACAGTAATGTTAAGACTAAAACAACCATCTGAGGCTCCTTTTAAGGGGAAAAAATGGTTATTCATTTGAATTGATATTGTGTTATGTCATTTAATTTGTATTTATAATTTAATTTCACTTAATAGGGTGACCAGACTACAGAAGTGTGAAAAATCAGGAACTTTTTTTTTTCTTTAGGTGTGGGTGAGTTTATAGTTGCATATACAAGTCAAGACAAAGCCCCTAATATTGGGATGTCTGGTCACCTTATAAATGTGAGGAAGCAGCTTTCTGATTTTTATTTTCAAACAGAATTTTTAAAGGATATAGTAACTTGTTACATTGTCAAATGTCTATAAGGTCTTTTTTCTACCATATGGATGATTAAGTATCTGATCTTTATGCCAATTGTAACTATCACATTTATACAGTATCTAGTGCTCTTCCTCTTCATAGTTAGATTTCCTCCTGTAAACGTTTATTTTCCCAAGCCTGCCAATGTCATTCCATCCCAAATATAAGTTATGAGTGATGATACAACAACTTAAAAAAGAATCACAAAAACACACATATGAAAAGCCTATGACAATCTCTATCTGGGCAACCAGACCCTGATTCAGCTAATTATCCCTATTCAGCAAAACATTTAAGCATTAAAATTACTGGGGATTAAGTACATCCTTAAGTTTAAGTCTGTGCTTTGCTGCACAGGGGTGCCAGAGATATCCCTGGCTATGATTTTCTGACTTTCACACAGCAAGCTCACTAAGGGAGGGTGTAAAGTGGGTCAGAACATTTTTATCTAAATAAAATTTCTTTGATGCCAAAATGTTTCATGGAGACATAAATGATGTTTGGTCAGGAAGATTTGGAGAGAGAAAGAAGGTCTCCCACACCCCACTTCAGTGTCTTAGCCACCATGCTCCCCACACCTACACATATCACACCTTAAGTTGGGACACAATCCCATTTCTGTGAGGAAGGTTGAAAGGTGTCATGAGTGGGACATAGGCACTCTGACCTAGTGGTTGGAGCAGGAGTTAGCAGCCATACCAGGTCAGATACCAGAAGAGCAGAATTTGAGATAGGCCAGTGGACAAACTAAGACCCAGGAGGCAGGCAGGATCAGTCAGTAGTGCAAGGGAGGCAATCCTAAGCAGTGAGAATCCAGTTGCAATAAAAACTTTGTGGTCCTGTGTTTAGTTTAAATAAGAGCTCTGAAGTCAGGCCCCCCAAAGTTCCACCAATCAGATCGCAGGACTAATGTTCTCTGTCAAAGTTCAGCTTCTATGCTAGCAGCTGTTAGGAGGTCACTGGGTGGCAAATAGGCACAGTCTAGCATTTAAGAGCCCTGTGGATCAGGCTTCCAGGCCTGTGATCCCAGACAAAAGGCTTTGGTTTTGTTCCAGTGAGGAACAAATACAAAATTTAAAATCTTGAATGTCCCTGAAAATTGTAATGGTCAGCTGTGGTCAACTCTAGCAGGGAGTCAGGCACCACATTTCCCTCTGTGATTCACAAAGTGCCAAAAAACAGTAATACAGTAACATGATTCTCATGTTCAATAAAAAGAGCACCAGCTAGTCTTCCTTTCCCTCTTGCAAGTCTGAGGCTCAAACCTTTAACACAGCTTAGAAGTTCGAACCCATCAAAGAATTAAAAAGCATGTGCTTGACTTTACACACAGGAGTAGTTCTACAGAAATCAATGTCATGTCTATACTGCAGCTGGGAAAGAGCCTCACAGCTGGTTAAGCAGACTTGAGCGAGTAGGGCTCAAACTATGCTCTAAAAACGATAGTGTGGAAGTTGCAGTTGGGGTGGGGAAGCTTGGACTCTCAAGCCCATCAGGGCCTGTGCTTGGTTGGCTGGCCTGGGTCTCCACTGGAGCCACAAAGTCCATGTCAGCTTGTGTCTGTCTTCCTAGGCTGGGAGGCTCGAGGCATAGACATACCAAATCAATGAAGCTGCTCTCCTGCTTGAAGTTAAACACTTGCTACATTTGTCACAGGATTAGAATGGAACCCTCACATCCAGAGCAGCAGTACAAAGAATAAAAGCAAACTGTAATAGTGGTTGTAAGAATTGAGGGCTTTTGCTCTAAGACCAGTAAAAAAGTATTTTTAACAGTTGCATCTGAACTCAGGGTTTTTATATATAAACCAAGATACCAAAATATAGACCAGGATTCCTCTAGGACAAGATAACAGCAGTCAGGCAAACTGTTTCCTGTATCATAGTTTGAATTATCTTCCATTTATACCTTTTGTAAAAACATTCTCTATAAAAGGAGTAACATAACACTTGAGTAGCAATGTTTTATAGACCATGCAGAGACAATTAATAAAACGGGATCATTCTAAACATTTTCTAAATGCTCCAAGAAACTGAGTATATTGACTAATATAAGCTTAACTTTTTTCTTTAATACATTTGTTTCCTCTTTTTTGACTGTAATGGCAGGCTCCCTCCTTCTGCACAATAAGCCTAACCATATCTAGGAACAAATTGAGCCACATGAGTAGTGTTATAGACACAGTACAGTGTGATACAGTCACAAAACTAAATACAGGCACAAAAATTGAAATCAGTACATTTCCCCTTTTGCAATGAGAACAATGCTCTGAAAATTCACACTGCAGGAACACAGAAAAAAATCCTTTTTCATTTAACTGCATTTGGAAATAGTTTAGCTGTCATGGCTGTACATTATAACTTCTCCACAGAATTTTTTTATTGCATCATCACTGATTTTCAAGACTGTTGAAGCAGCCTTTCAGTTACAAAAGCTCTTTTGTCTATGCGTCCACTGTGTCCACTAAAGCCATTTCTTATTACAATTAAAGAAAATTGCACTGGTTTTCTTTGTTTTGTTTGTGATTCACAATTTGCTCAAAAGAGATTAAATAAACCAGCAAGCAATAACATATAGCCATTAACACAACTTTTCTGCTCAAGTGGTTTGGCAGCCTTTATCTGCTGGCTTAAACTTAAACAATTACAGGCTTCCAAACTAATTATGGAGCAGAACAGTATAGGATTTATGAAATTTGGCAGCCATCACTGAAATAAAAAAGTAGGAAAAAAAGTTCAGCTCTATCCATTATCTAAATGTCTTGAAAATTCCACAGAGCAGAAATAATATACCGTTGGTGAAGTCTTGAAGCAGCCCTGGACATCATGCCTTCTAATTTGTATGTTTTGTTCCTAAGTAAGTGCTGGGCAAACTTGTATGGCAACAGAATGCCACCTGTCCTATTTGCAATGTTGTAAGCCTGTCATCCCAGGATAACAAAGGTGCGTCTACACTGGCAAATTAAGTCAAATTAAGGAGGCTTAAATTGACCTAAACAAAGCCATGTCCACACTGGGCTTTCCTGAAGTCGACTTAAGCATTTCCTTAAGTCGACTTAAGGAAAGCTTAAGTCGACTTAATAAAACCTCCTTTGAGTTCGACTTAAGCCTTAAATTGACTCCTTAAGTCAATTTAAGGCCAGTGTAGACGGGGATTGTTGACATTATTAAGTCAATTTAAAGCCAATATAACGGCTATCTCTGCTTTTAAGTTGACTTAACAAAGTTGACTTAACTTTGTAAGTGGAGACATAGCCAAAGAGACAAGGTGGATGAGATAATATCTTTTACTGGGCCAACTTTTAATGAAGAAAGAGAATAGCTTTTGCTTTTACACAGAACTCTTCTTCCCTTCCCATAATTGACAAAGAGCTCTGTTTAAGCTTGATAGTTTGTCTCTTTAACCAACAAAAGTTGGACCAAAAAAGATATTATCTCACCTCCATGTCTCACCTATGTAGTTTAATTTACAGCTTTGTTGCCTTCATTATTTTAACTGATGCACAGCATGTAATTCTTTTGATAGTTCTTTAGTTGAGGCACTGTTGTAGTTCTCATCATTTGCAGGACTGAGGGCCATATTTAAGTTAGTTCATACCAACGTACTCTATGGTGCAATGTGTCTGGTGGCAGAGCATCCAGTACATGCAGTTGCAGCATTTGTGACTTGCAAGCCCCAATCAGCACAAGAGCTTGTAACCAGACAAAAAGCCCTCAGAAACTGGTGGTGCTATCTGAGGGAATGAGCCATGCTGGGAGAGCACAATTCAAGCTGTTCTACCCTGGTTGAACCCTGGGAGATGGGCAGTGGTACAGAGATTGTGAACCCAAGGGGCACAGAAGTGCCAACTGTATCAACGAGATGCAAGTTGGACCGCGCCTTTGTAACCTTCGGGTGGGCTAAAATTCATTTAATTGCCCTTCTCCAGAGCCTCACAGAAATCAATCCCAATCCCTATGGAGAAAGCAGCTGGAGACCCAGGATCCAGTCTGTATGGGACTCACAGCAAAGATTGCCCAGAGTTATCCTCCCACATTAAAATACTACTAAAAACAAACATAACAATGAACTTTATTAACTACTAACTAAATGAACCTTATCCTAAGACAACAAAATACAATTAACCAAGAACAATCCCTACACAAACCCCTGCATGACAGATACCCAGGAGTCCCAAAGTCCAGGTGGAGTTCATCCAACTCTCAGCTACAGTCTCTGTTCCAGTGTAGAAGCTTGAGTGGCAAGAAATAGCTGTCCTCTTCTTTCTTTGCAGGAATCCTCTGTAGCATTCCATGCAGGCTTTTTCTTCTCCTTTGCAACCAGCCCTCAGTCCCATATGCATGCCTGCAAAATCTGTTGCAGATGACTCCATTAGAGGGAGAAAACATCTTGTTCACTCCTGGCTCAGCTCCTCTCCTGAAAACTGAGCACATGGGATCTTCTCAGAGCAGCTCTAGCCTGCTGTCTGCACAGACTTCTGCTCTCATGTGATCTCTGTGACCACACCTGGACACACCAGCAGGGAACCCTGTGGCGCAATGCTCAAAAATGCTACCACTCCCTGCCTCTAGAAGTTTCTAGTTGTAGGTAGCTAATCTGCCCAGCAACAGTAACCCACCCTTAGTAGGTCTCTCAAAGAGATAGCTTTTTTCAGGCATATGGGTTACACCTTCACTACCAGTTAGTCCACAAAGAAAAGGTAGGGGAACTGTTCTGTACAATTTCCATTGTTCCATTCCATTTGTTTTGTATATTTTACTAATCAGTTACCAATTCATGCAAGGATCTTCCCCATTATCCCATTACTGCTTAGTTTGCTTAAGGGCCTTTGGTGAGGGATCTTGTCAAAGGATTTCTGTAATTCCAAGTGCACTATATTGACTGGATCATCCTTGTCTAAGTACTTGTTGACATCCTCAAAGAATTCTAACCAATTGGAATGGCATGAGTTCCTTTTACAGAAGTCATGTTGATTATTCCCCAACAAATCATGTATATCAAAGTGTCAGATAATTCTGTTCTTTACTCTAGTTTCAGCCAATTTGCCTGATAGCAAAGTTAGGCTTACTGGCCTGTAATTGCCTCTGTAGCCTACCACAAAAGCCGCCTCTCTGGGACAGTTCCTCAGACTATCAGGTAAAAAGAATGGCTCAGTTGTGGGTATCTTTTGCACTGAAGACCAATGTAAAAAAATTATTTAGCTTGTTTACATCAGCCTTGCCTTTTTGAGTACTCCTTTACCATCTCGATTCTCCAATGGCCCCACTGATTGATTCACAGGCTTCCTGCTTCTGATATACTTAAAACTGTATTGGTAGTTTAGTTTTCATGCTCAGACAATATCTGATCTCTGCTGCCAAACAGAATAACAATGAATGACAATTGTAATGCTGTTTTTTGTTGTGTGACACCTATATATGGGGGGTAGAAGGAGGCAATATTTCTGAAAGTCAGGACATCCACACCCTGTGTGTGGTTATCTTTCATAGGTCCTCACTTTGTATCCATTTCCGAGCTGTGGCTCCAAGTAGCTATTTGTATGTGGTAGTGGGCATACCCCGAAACACCACTTTGAGTGGCAGGATAAACCAAATAGAGGATAGCCGTGAGCAGTGTTCCCTCTAAGCTGCGTGGGTGCGCGGCCGTGCAGCGGCCGTCGTAACCCCTGTGCAGCACTGAGGGACCCCCGCGCAGGCCGGCAGCCCCCACTGTCCCTTCTAAACCCCCAGGGCTGTGGCTTTGCCGCAGCAGACCCGGCCTGAGCCCGGCCTCTGGGCTGGCCCTCCCCGCCCCCAGGGCAGATCAGGCAGGCTCAGGGCCGGAGCATGTGCGCGCGCCTGCCTGCCTGCCCCACGCGGCCGGGGCAGGCTCCCGGGCTCCCACCCGCCGGCCGCCTCGACTTCCCGGCCCAGGGCTGGGGTCGGCTCCGCTCCGCCGACAGCCTCGGCCTCCCGGCACGGGGCCAGGATCAGCCTCCGGTGCCGGGGTTTGCTCTGCCCTGCCCGCGGCCTCCCGGGACCACGTTTGGGTCCCCGCCGCCAGCGACCTCTGCTTCTTTCTTTTTTTTCTTCTTCTTTGCCTTCCTTTCTCTTTCCTCCCTTTTCTTCTTTGCCTTCCTTTCTCTTTCCTCCCTTCTCTTCTTTGCCTTCCTTTCTCTTTCCTCCCTTTTCTTCTTTGCCTTCCTTTCTCTTTCCTCCCTTCTCTTCTTTGCCATCCTTTTTCTTTCCTTCTCTCCGCCTTTCTTTTCCTACCTTCTCTCTTTTCTTCCTTTTTCTTTCCTTCTTTCTCCTTTCTCTTCTTTGTCTTCCTTCCTTCCTTCCTTCCTTCCTTCCTTCCTTCCTTCCTTCCTCTTACTTCTTTTTTCTTTTTCTCCTCCTTCCTTCTCTCTTTTTCCTTCCTTCCTTCCTTCCTTCCTTCCTTCCTTCCTTCCTTTTTAAAAAGCTTTTTAAAACTTAATTTTAAATAAAAACCTTTCTAAAAATTAAATTTCAATTCAAAATTCATTCAAATTGAATTAATTAAACACAATTAATTAATTCTGTTTACAATCACTTTAACTTCAATTAATGCCTATAATTTCTGTCATGTGAGTTTGCACAAAAATTTTATTCAGAAAAAGTTTTGCACACGCTTTGAAAATTTTGCACACAAGCTGCCAAACCTTAGAGGGAACATTGGCTATGAGAGGAAATGCCTATCCCCAGTATAATATCTTTTACTGGATCAATTTATGTTGGTGAGAGAGACAAGCTTTCGAGCCACACACAGTTCTTTTTCAGGTCCTAAAGAAGAGGACCTGATGATGAGCTCTGTGTAGCTCCAAAACTTGTCTTACTCAACAACAGAAGTTGGTCCAGTGAAAGATATTACCTCACCCATCTTGGCTCTCTAATATCTTGACACCAACACTGCCATAAAGACACTGTATATCCCCAGTATACTATCACCAACTCTTAATGCCCTTAGGGGAACATTTTGCTGGTTAAGCATTGCCAGTGTGTAATGAACCTTGTCCATACCCTTTCTCACCTAGATGGGAGTGGGAGAGTGTGGAAGTCAGGAGGAGGTGACATATGACATAGAATGGGCCATCTTCTAGCCCACAGACCCTCCATCAATTTTCTGCTATATACTATTTGAACCAGGGATCAAGAGACAAAATTTGCTGAGCAACCCTTTGAGGTAACCAGTCGTACATTCTGCTTGCTTTTAATCACTACAGTTCTAAACATTAGTCTCACTTTAGCCTATGATTAATTAAGCATTCATCTTCTTCATAGATTTTTTTTTCTAGAAAAAAAAGATAAGATGGTAGGTTTTTAATGAAATCATAATATTTGATCAATGTATGTCCACAAATGCTACAAAAATAGTGGGCAAAACAATGATTTTTAAATCAATCTCTTTTTATACATTTATCTCATGCCTCTCCAGAGAAAATCCACAGATACAAACTAAAACACAGAAAACAGTCAGTGTAACACTAAAACATGCTTAAGGAAAAAAAATGATGATATTAAACTGATGGTCAGCACTGTAATGATACAGCAGTGATGCTCCAATACCATTTTTGGAGCAGGCTCCCACTGAGTCTTTGTTGGTCTTTGCCCACATGTGGTATGTCTACACAGGAGACTCTGTTAAGTTGGCTTAAAGTTGACCTTGTTAAGTCGACTTAGAAAGTCCAATGTTGACTGCCTGTGTCCAGACTGATAGGTACGAGGTCGACGGAGGAGTGGTACAGTGTGGGTAGCCCTGGGAGGGGACCTGGAGGCCAATTAAGTCGACTTAAGGGCTTCCCCCATCTGCACTGGTTTAAGTCAACTTAATAAGGTTGACTTAAGGGTAAAAATTTGATTTAGAAAAAAATTATTAACCCTATTTTACAGCTTTCCCTTACAGTGCAGGAATAAAGATTGTGACCAACATTTTTAAATGTGTGTGCGTAACAATAAGCTCCTGATTCCAGATTTAGGCTCATAAACAGAAGCGGCCTGATTTTCAACTCTGTTCAGTAAGTGCTGCTTTCACTGACTTCAGACAGAGCTGACTCAAAGATCAGGATCTTTTTTTTTAAATAATGGAAGCCAAGATTACATTCCTAAATTCGCAAATAAGAGGGCACTTATGGCATAGGCTTCACATGCCTCAAAAAATGAGAAAGAAGGGCAGGGAAGGTAAGGGATACCAAAAAACAGAAGAGGAAAAAGGAAATGGAGAATAAATGAAATGGAGAATGAAAGGAACTGGAGAGGAGTTAAGAGCTTCTATAAAAGGAAAGGCAGCAAGATAGAGATTGTGAATAGGGAAGGGAAAGGAAGAAGAGAAAGGCACAAACATGGATGACAAGGAGAGAAAAGGCAGGAGAAAAATGGCGGGGTGGTATTGAAGATAAGGGGAGGAAAGTGCTGCAGAAAATGTATCCTATCACAAGCAGGCCTTCTTATCAGTCATAGACACAAAGCATTCTGATAGTATCAAAGAAAATTTAGCACTATTTATTGATTTTTTTTTTTACCCAGTGTCCCCAAATCTTTTCTGGGGAGTCAAAGGCTGTGTCTACACTTGTAAAGTTAAGTCGACTCTATTAAATTGACTTAACAGTAGACATAGCCGTCCACACTGGCTTTAAGTCGGCTTAAGAAGTCGATTTAAGGCTTAAGTCGACCTTAAGAGGTGGTGTTATTTAGTCAATTTAAACTGTTATTAAACTTAAGCTGTTATTAAGTCGACTTAAGGAAGCGCTTAAGTCAACTTAATAAAAGCCCAGTGTGGACACGGCTTTATGTAGGTCGACTTAAGCATCCTTAAATTGACCTAAGTTGCCAGTGTAGACACATCCATAGGGTGCGTCTACACTTATAAATTAAGTCGATTTAAGCTTGCTTAAGTCGACTTAATTTAATCTGCGTCTACACTACATTTTCCTTAAGTCGACTTAAGGAAAATTAAAGTTAACTTTATAAAACCTCATTTAAAGTCGACTTTACTGGCTAAATCGACTTTATTAAGTCGACTTAGCCGGTGTAGATGCAGATTAGCCTTTAGTCGACTTTAAGTTCACTTAAAGGGCTCCAGGGCTCCCCTACTGCCCTCCCTGCCAGGGTGGCCTGGCGTGTCCCCCCACAGGGCAGGACAGAGCCCTGCCCATCCTGCTCCTATGCCTTGCCAGTGTTCCTGTCCTGCTTAGCCCTCATTGTACCCAGGTACAATGAGGCAAATGCTGAGCCCCCTGGCACTTTGCAAGGGGTGCCCCCCCCGCCACCGTGGACCAGTTGCAGGTCCACCTAGCCCCTACAAGTCAACTTAGGCATCCAGTGTGGATGCTTTAAGTCAATTTGGCAGGGTCCCCTTTAAGTCAACTTAATTTTGAGTGTGGACATGCTAAGTCGACTTAACAAAGTTGACTCAAAGTCGACTTTGTTAAGTCTACTTAGCAAAGTTGACTTATGTGGCCAAGTGTAGACATAGCTATAGAGTTTAGATTTGACCTATTCCTCTAGCATCTTGGGAAATTTTTAAAATTTCAAGTCTTATAGTGCCATTGCTAAATTGCTGGGTTGAGATTCTTGACAGTAAAGCTACACATATAGTAAACTATATATTACCTGCTCCAGATGAATGTATCTGATCCGAGTCACAACACCATTGTGCTGGGGTAACATCTGAGACCTTTTCCACTCTGTTCCCCAAGAACTCAGTTTCACTCCAGTTTTCTTACTTAAGTTCCTTTATTTGCCATACAGCAAAGCTACACTGAGTTGATCAGATTTAAACATAGGGGTTGGGTACTGCATATACCACACATCCTCATCTCCCTTTATATACATTGTGAGACACCAGGGCCAGAGGGAAGCAGGAGAATCATCGAAGGCAGATATATAAGCCCCAGAATGATCCTGGCTTTGTTCCCTGCAAACTGAGCAGGGTGTGGTTCTGGCCAATTAGAGGCACCTGAGACCAATCAGGGGCCAGGTGATAAAAAGCCTGGCCCCAGCAAGAGTGTTTGGGAGAAGCAGAGGAGTGTTGGAGGAAGGCGGAGGAAGTAGAATAGCTACGGAGAGAAGTAAAAGAGCAGCAAGAGGGGGAAATAGCCATGGGGAAGGAACTGTTGCCGGTGGCAGTACCAGCAGCGTGCAGTTGCCTTTCCTAGGGCCCCTAGGCTGGGGCTCGGAGTAGAGGGAGGGCCCGAGCCCCTTCCCCGTCCTACTCTGTGCTGGTAGCGGAGTATTGACTGCCCAGAACCAGGGGCAGACAGGGCTTGCCTGGACCCCATAACAGGACAAAGCACAGGACCCACAGGAGCAGAGTGGACTGTTTTGCCACAACATTTATACATTTCATTGCATTTACTATACATTGCATTATGAATTTTGGGACTGGCTTCGTTACTTTATAGAAAGCAATCCCTGGACAGTATTGTCTGTCTATGCACAATCCATGTTTGACCCCTACTCTTTACCTGATATTTATATTCCTGGCTTGCCCATTGTTATCTTGTTATTTTTAAATGGTTCCCTGGATGTTATGTCCCTTTATCTTAGCTACATCAGACTTTCTGTCTCTTAGCTCATTGGACTATTTAGCTATCTTAGTTGGTCAAACATTCTGTTTTCATCCTGCTGATATACTTACCTCCTTAATCCTGTCTTCCAGGAAACCAGACTTCACTCAAGTCAAGCGAGGCCTAAAGCATTGACCTAAGTGGGGAAGATTTGAGTATCAGGACGTACTGGGGAAACAGAGAAAGACTACAACAAATTAGCTTAGATTGTAAAAATAGAAAATAAATAGATAAATAAGGGAGGATGAGAGGGAGCAGTGTGTTGCATTGTCCTTGAGCCTTCAGCACAAAAACTAGATAAGAACATAAGGATGGCGTCAGAGCAATGGTCCATCTAGTCCAGCATATTGTCTTCTGACAGTGACCATTGCCAGATCCTTCATAAAGAATGAACAGAATAGGGCAATTTATTGAGTAATCCATCACCCGTCATACAGTCCCAGCTTCTGGCAGTTAGAGGTTTAGGAACACCCTGAAAACTGTAAAGTCTGTATATGATGAAAACACTTCAAGCAAGGAGGTGAGGCAACTCCTTTAGTTTGGGCACCTATGTTCATGTGTTATTTGAAGGGACAAATAACATTGCCTTATTTTCTCCACACCATTCATGATTAAACAGATCTCAATCATATTTCCCCTAAATCATCCTTTTCTAAATTGAACAGTCCCAGTCTTTTAAATTTCTTCTCATATGAATACTGTTCCATATCCTTAATTATTATTGTTGCCCTTCTCTAGATTTTGATTGCTAGTAAAGGTTTATTCTTAGCCTCAGAGAACATTCCTGAACACATGCAAGTTTTCTTGGGCAAGAAAGGCAGAAAATGGATGGTATTCAATTAACAAGTACTATTTTAGACCATCAAAAAAGAAAAAAAGACAATTAGTATGTAGGACCTAAATTTGGAAACCAGAAGAGAGTGTTTTGAAAAAGCAACATAAAGTCAAACACCATTTAATATTAACCAATTTAGAGATATTAGGTCAGATCTTCAGCTGATGTCAATCAGTATAGTTCCACTGAAATTAGTGGAGCTATGTTCATTTACACCAGCTGAGGGCTGAGCCAAATAAAAAATTGTAATGGTTTTCTCATTAAAGGAAATAATTAACTGAAATGCATCTTAGAAATCTGAATGTAGAGTATGAAAGATGTGGGCCTCTTTGGCTATGGCTACACTGGCAATTTAAATTAAGCCACGTCCACACTAGGCTTTCATTAAGTCAGCTTAAGAAATTCCTTAAGTCGACTCACTGAAAGCTTAAGTTGACTTAATAACTACCACTCTTTAGGTCGACTTAAGCTTCCTTGGGTCGACCTAGGCCCACTGTGGACACACAAGTCCACTTTGTTAAGTAGACCTAAGGGCAGTTAGGTCGACTTAACAAAGTGGACTAAGTCAACTTAAAGTGTTGCCACTTGTTAAGTTGACTTTAATAAGGTCGATTTTAAGTCGACTTAACAAAAGTCGACTTAACTTTTCTAGTGTAGACATAGCCTTTGAGGATTTTAAGGAAAGGACCTAGTTGATTTTATTGGAAACAGGGTTCTTCCACAGGTTTTAAATATGGAAGATTATATTTGAAAAAGGCATTTTTTACTTTTGTCAGAAGATAAACATTGGAAGAAGGCTTGAAATATACTACTTTGTATAAGGTGTCGGATAGCAGGGAGAGACAGCGAACAATTAAGACTCCACAAGAATCTCCATCACTAGCATACAATGGGAATAAGATTCTCTTTTTCCCCAGATGTCAGCCTCACCACTCAGGCGAGACGAAGAGAATTCACTTAAAAAATCCTTTGTGTAAGAAAGAACTGAGGCCTCCGTTCTTTCCTCAGCCAAATTGTATGTAGTTTTCACTGAGAAAGCTCAGTTTTCTAAGAGGCAGTGGTAACCAAACAACTTCTGGACAAAGTTCAAAGGTGTAACATGGAGAGTGTTCTTGGAATCTGTCATGGCAATCAGAAATTGAACGGAAAGATTTTCAAATGCAAAAGAATTTATGTTTATTTTTGGGAAATTTAACATTTGTTTTTCTCTTGTAAACTCTAATAACAAAATTTACTTTTTGCTTGATGGAGACCTGTTCCTGTTTATGCATTTTCATTTTCTGTTAAATTGTGTGGACAAAATAGGATGTAAATCTGCCAAATCCTGCTGAAAGCCAGTCTGAAGTTTAGATCAGTATCATGAAAATTTAATGACAATATGACTTAGCAGCGCCCATAATAAAGCAAGTATTGCTTTTCTCTTTTGTTGATGCATTCCTGTATTTTTAAAGTACCAATCTGAGCTGTTCAGCTAAGAAGGGATGGAAATGCTCCCTTATGACAGCATTCATTTAACTCTTTCCCACTCAGACTAACAAAAAATGGATATAGCAGATGATATTAAATTTTGTAAGTGTTTACATTAATGACCTACATTTATTTAGTCATTTGTCAGCACCCATCTTGTCTCATTCTCTGTCTCATCCACACACATTTAACTCATGGAGACTTTTGGGAATCTGTACCTGTAACAAGTTAATTAGCTCTGATGACTTGATTGCTCTGTTTTCACTATAACGTCAAAAATAAAATGCCAAGTTATTCATTGATACTGGCATTTCTATTTAAAGTTTTAAATAACTATAAGTGTTTAAATGAATGTAAGGCTTCCAGATTGCAACAATTATTTGAACTTTTATCTTTGGGAGGGGACTTTCTACCTCTCCAATATTTAGGATTTGGAATAAAAATTCCTGTCAAATTCAACTAGCTCTCCTTCTGTCCCAATTTCATTGTGAATATGCTGTACTGCCAGTCCTGCCTGTAATATACTGTTAGGACTTCACTGGTGGAATGCATTAGAAGTCTCACAATAAGGTTTTGACACTAGAGATTACTTAATGGCTGCAAAGAAGCCATTACGGTCTGTCATTTAAAAAAACCATGTAACTCAACAGAAAACAGCACATTTAGGCCTTCATATCGTGGACTAAAATGCTTAAGTTCCTAACAGTCTATTCTGTAGACAGTATATACGTTATTGGATTACTGATTGCTTGTCACACACCTTACATGGGACTGCACCTTAAGATCAGCTGGAAATTCCACCTGATCCAGACTGTGGCTACTCCCTTGTTAATGGGTGTTTCTCACCAGGATCACATTACATTTGTGCCCCAGAGTCTGCCCTCATTTCCAATTCATTTTCAAGTAGTATTATATGTTTGTTTAAATTTATACTGTCCCAAATGGATTGGGTCCTTGATACCTCAGAAAACACCTGTTTGACCATAAGGGGCAGATCAGCTTGAGCAACAGCAGCAGGTCCCTAGCGTAATCAGAAAGGGCTGAACAATGTAACTAGTTTCCCAAACTGGTCCACCAGAGTATAAACTCATAAGCCTTCAGGTCATGCTGCAAAGCTTGTATTTTCCTCTTTTTTATGTGGGGGAGGAGGGAGGAGACGCAAGAGGGCAGGAAGGCTGCGTCTACACTGGTAAATTAAGTCGACTTAAGCTTGCTTAAATCGACTTAATTTACCCTGCATCTACACTACAGTTTCCTTAAGTCGACATAAGGAAAATAAAGTCGACTAAATTAAAATTTAGTCGACTTTATTAAACCTCCTTTCCACTAGACCTAAGGCTTAAGTCGACTCCCTAGAGTCGACTTAAGCCAATGTAGACGTGGGGTAGCCCTAAGTCGACCTAGGGCTACACCAATGCCCTCCCTGCTGGGGGGGGGCACAGGGAGAGCCTGGCATGCCCCCCCACCTGGCAGGGCAGAGCCCTGCCCACCCTGCCCCTATGCCCTGCCAGGGTCCCTGTCCCCCTTTGCCCCATTGTACCTATCCCCGTGGACCTGCCCTATGTCCCCCTAAACCCCTAGAAGTTGACCTAGAGTGTCCAGTGTGGACGCTCTAGGTCGACTTTTTAAGTTCCCCTTTAAGTCAACTTTAAAATTGAGTGTAGAGACACTAAGTCGACTTAAAGTCAACTTAGTTAAGTCGACTTAGTTAAAGTCGACTTAAATTAACAAGTGTAGACATAGCAGAAGAGTGGTCAGTGTTGATTGATGGGAAAATCCTAGTTTGTTGGAAATGGGAGTATTTTAGCTTTTGGACACTGACCCTAATTTGTGTGTTTTATAGTTTAAATTTTTATGCATATGCTCACACATCAGATTTGCAAGCATATCACATGAATACCTTGAAATAAAGTAGTCATTATAATTTATTATTTGGGTTGCCATAGCACCGAGGAAACCTAGTGGTGGACCAGGACCCCACTGTGTAAAGACCTGTAGAAACACAGAGCAAAAAGATGGTCACTGCCCCAAAGAATATGCAAGCTGAGATACAAGCACATGGGAAGAATAAGAAAACAATGAGACAATATAGGTCAGTATGACAGACCCTGGTCTCAGCATATCAGCAGCCTAACTGAAGTAGGCAGTTTTTTGTAGGCTTCACAACAAAGGAAAGTTTTACAGGAGGATTTTAAAGAGGAGGATGAGGTAGCTTTGCATTAGGCATCTAACTGCTTGATTTGCATATGCAAATTAATTTTGCTGCAGTGGTTTGATGCATATAAAGACTCCTGGTGATTTTTTCATTTTACTCTAGCCCTATTCTCCCCCCTCCTTTGTTTTCATTAACAAAATTAAAAGATGATGTTACTCACAGCAGAGAAAAATTAAGTTGTGAGCTAGCTTTTCTTTTTTAAAATCTGTGTGGTAGCAACCTTACAGTCAACTGGCATATTAGTGTGTACAGGAAATGAAGGTTTATACAATATGATTGCCATCGTTTTCCTTCAACACTTATGAATGAATGCTCAATGTTGAAAAATACGCTCTGAAAAGGAGAAAAAGAGCTGGAAAAGAGTATCAAGTGGTTTGCATTCTCCCAGTTAACTGCTAATACGTTTGTACAGCATATTTACCAAAGCTGAAGCTGCAGAACCCAGTGCTTCTCATTTTAAAACAATCAGTTATGGGTGTTAAAGTATGCCTGTGAAAGCAGAAGTGTTCTGTGTCAATCAAAGCTAATCACTGGTACAGGCAAAGTGCTTTTGCTGGCCTCCATGCACTAAGCCGTGCTTCCACATCTGTGTTTGAAGAGATTAGAGAGGTGCTTCATACAAGAACTGTATTAGTTAAAGCTGATAGACAGTATTTGGAATAAATCATAAAAAAGTTGAGTGCCAGAAAGAAAGGCACGGCAAGTGAGATCGAAATGGGGTAGGGCTAAATCCAACTAATTTCCACCCCCTCGTTCTTCGAACATACATGTACAAACACATACACTCTTGTTTTAGGTTTGTTCTTTTGAGAGCACAGCCATTTATCTTCTTCCAGCCACTTTTTAGCTAGCATGGATAAAGATCCTCATGCTTGTTTTTAAAGGACATGCATACTCTTCATTGGCTGAGGAGTTGATATCATATTTGATGTGTTTATACCCATCAGAGTTAGCAAAGGGAAAAAACAGGGGAATATATTTTTAAAAAAATCTAGCAAGCTGCTGTATGTCTGACTTCTCTACCTCCTGTCCATAGCAGCATTCTCGCTTCATGAAGGCCATACAGTTTCAAATAAATTATGAGTGACAAGTATTTGAACCAATAAAGAGGGCACCATATTTTATATGCAGTAAATTTAATTCCAGATTGTGTTTCACCTCAGCAGTGACATGTTTATTGTGGCTGAAAGATGAAAGCACCAGGAGTTAGAGACAAGCGTCAGCAGTTCTAGTGGGCACTAGCAAAATGAAGATTTGACAGACTGGTGGCTGAGCCTTTGAAATGAAATGCCAGATCAAATTTTACCCAAAAGGGGTCAGATGTACTGTCATGGCCCCAAAGTCTCAATACCAGCTGAATAAATGACTCAGGTTCAATGAGTTGCTGAGGAAGGTGGCATCTGTGATTCATGCTTCATTGCTAGAAAGATATGCTGATTTTCAAAATACAATGACAATTGGTAGTTCCAGGCCTCATATGAAGATTTTATACATTGAAGTGCTGCCTCTGTTGGCATTAAGTATCTTTAAAAAAAATACTATTAAGCAGCTCAAAAAGAAGATTCAAGATGAATTTGCTATGCCTCTATCAGTTTTGTCCCACAGATGCATTCACTGTCCCCCAAGTATACAATGAATACTTATACGTAACAAATGTTCTTATAATAAACATGCATCCTTTTGGGAGATGTTTTTGAAATGGGGGAGATGCCTATAATTAAGAAAAAAATCATATGAAGTTTTGCAATAAAATGGCAATTGAGCTGAAATTACATCAAAGGCAAAAAACAAAGGGAAACATCCCATTTGCTCGTTTAAAGTGAGACTTTGACATCCTGGCTCACCTGGAGCAGCACTTACTCAAGTGAGTCATTCCTTTGGGACTTCTATGAGACTACATACATGAATGTAGGTAAGGCTGATAGAATTGGATCTCGTACTTGTGTGCACAAATGATGATACTAGGTGTATAGCTGGCACATGAATTCATCCACACAGGAAGGCTATTTAAGAAATCTTTTGGTTTTAATGAGATGTACTCTGGCACAACTGATGTCGCCTGTGAGTACATGGAACTAGTGTAAAAATGAATGTCAAGCAATAGCTGATACTGGTATGCATCAACAAAGCAGCTCTTCCTAACCCATCTAAGGACTCAAACCAAATGTCAATCACTTTCTAAGTGCACATACACCAGAAAAAAAGTCCATCAACAACAAAGACTAAACATTTCAAAGAACTTGTACCCAAGTTAAAGGAAGAGTGGCAAGTTGGCAGCCTGGCAAAGTAAACCTTCTGACTTCAAATCCATCTGTTAGGTAAAGGATGCCTTCCTATTTCCTCCCTCTGTGCTTCTTTTGGCCAAGAGAATGCAGAACAAGGTTTTCCTGAAATGAGATACCATTGGCTATGTCTACACTTACCAAAGTTAGTTCGAATTAGTTAATTCAAACTAATTCAAACTAATTTTAGTGAAATTCCAAAGGGGTAGCCGTGTTAGTCTATTGTAGAAAGACAACAGAGTCTTGTGGCACTTTTAAAGACTAACAGATTTATTAATCGCATGAGCTTTCGTGGGAGAAAATCCCACTTCGTCAGCGTCTGACGAAGTGGGATTTTCTCCCACGAAAGCTAATTTTAGTGAGTTCGAATTAATTTAATTCGAACTAGCATGGCCCCACTGGAATGCTAGTTCAAACTAACTTGGCACTTGCTTAGTTCGAATTAGTTGTGTTACGGTCAATGTGCCGGTTAGTTCAAACTAAGCAGTTAGTTTGAACTAATATGGCCACATTGACTTAATTCGAACTAACTAGCTCGAATTAAGGGTTAGTTCGAAGTAAAATGAGGTTTTACTAATTCAAACTAACTTTTCCTTAATTTGACTTAAGGAACTGCTTAAGTCGAATTAAGGAAACTCAAGTGTAGACACAAAGTAAATTAAGTCGACTTAAGCCTGCTTAAGTCATCTTACTTTACAAGTGTAGATGCATCCATTAAGAGTAGTTAATTGTCACAGTAGGGCAATAGAATTGTCTATAGTACCATAACTGTCAAATCTGGGAGGGGGGAACAAGAGAAGGAACATGTTGCCTCTTGAAGCTAACAGGTAGATTTGGAATGGGGAATAGGCATGCGTCTCTAGACCTCTGAAGACTATAAAAGAAGAAAAGATAAAGAGCTGCCTGTCCCTTGAATATCTCAGTATGGTGCTATGCAGCTATCCATGCAGCATATTAGAAAGAGAGAAGAGTCTGCATTCCCCTGAACACAACTACAGTAAAGGTTTCTATAAGCTTTTAGATCACCACCTTAGTGAAATGACTTGGGTTTATGGGAATAACACAGTGGACAAGATTCTAAACAAACCTAACCTATGTGCAAGGCATAAGATTAAGCCCTAATTTAGTGAGGCTAAGGGCACCTGTGTTAGATGTAGATTTTTTTCACTGGGTATTGGTGGTCTCATTCTTTTGCTGATCAATTTCCCTAACTACCAAATTCACAGGGCATAAAAGAGGTAAGGTGTGGGTAGGGAATGACGATGTCTAAAACGAAATGAGTAAATAAGCTCCTCACTATAGTAATGAGATACCTGGCTATACTCTTCTCACTTGGACCCTATTCCAGCTACACCTAACTTGGTGGTTCCTCAGCAGTGTTCTCATGAATGTAAGATCAAATTTTCTTGTGCTCCTAGAGCTGCTAATCAGTTTTTATCTTGTACTGGTTATATGTAAGTCTTTACACCTG
Source organism: Pelusios castaneus (assembly GCA_007922175.1). Lineage (NCBI taxonomy): Eukaryota > Metazoa > Chordata > Testudines > Pelomedusidae > Pelusios > Pelusios castaneus. The sequence goes on along the minus strand of ML686195.1, from coordinate 3,626,243 downwards.
CATTGTGCAGAATCAAGCTCAACGGTATTCAAGATTATCATCAAAGCTTAGATTGGAGCCCTTGAACTACAAGCATAGCACTGAAGATATAATTAAATTAAGAATAAAATGGACTGTGCTAAAAGATAATCTTATGTTCTAAAGAATTTCATATCGCAATCCTACCACTTACTAGAAGTAATTTCTTTTGTTTGCTGAAGACCAGTTTAATCTTACCTTCTATACATCTGACCAGTCCTTTCAAAGGTTTCTAAAGCTTGATTTGCAAGAGTTATCATTGTGAATAAACAATGCAAATTTTATTACTTTTGGAATTGGTTAAGCTGTGTTTTATTTTAATTCAGCTGTAATAAAGTTAATGAACTACAATAATTGCAGCAATAAAATCCATACAAATACACTGTACACAGAGCACAAATACTACCAATTCTTTGGCAGCTCTAACAATGCGCAAAGACACTTCCACAAAATGTTTTCATCATCCTTCCATCAAGAAAATCCTACAAAACTCAAATGTATTGATTTTGTTAGGATGACAGCGCAGAGCTCCTTCCTGTTATGCGAACTATAAACTTTGCAGCTACAAACCATATAAGTCCTAAATAGAACAAGTGTTAGACCCAGGGAATGGTCATTTCTTATGCATGCTCCATTAGTTCATTCTTTTTACTCACACCTACAGGAAATGTATGAACCAAGATGATGCAAATAAGGTTTGATTTCTTTTAACAGTGTTATATCCCCACAGTCTGAGCCCAAGTCAGTAGGACCAGGCCAGCTGCAGGTGTTTAATTGCTGTGTAGATGTACCCATACTGTCTTAAATTCAGATTTTTTTTTAAAAAAAAAAAGCCCAATATTTATCTAGTTGATTGATTCCACTTCAAATCTGCATATGCAAAATTTTATTATCACTGCTAAAAAAAAAATCAATTCGTCCAGTTCTGAATTTATGGCATCATTAACTTTTGTTGAGGATAAAATCTAAAGGCTCAATCCCGCAGAATGTACACAAGCAAAATTCCCATTGAATTTAAAGAAAAGTGCAGGATTGGCCCTTAATTAATTTAATAGAGTCTAGCAAAGTGTTATGATACTTTTACTGGCAAAAAATACTGACTATGCTCACTCAAGTAGTCCTCACTCGTGAGAAGACCCATGAAATTCCTGTGTGAAGAGTGTTTTGGAAAGTAGGGCAGTGACTTAAGTAATTTGTATTAAAATAATATTTTTGTTATACCACAGAATATCAAATGATTAAGGTATCGCTTGGTTTCCCAAACTAGTGAAAGTAAGAAGGAAGCATATGATGATAAACTAAAGAAAAAGATAGACAAAAGACAACTCTACTGGAAAGAATTTTGCTATAATGTTTCACTGAGGAACTTGCATTAGGAAGGAAAAGAATCATTAACTAACCTATGTTTGAACTTAAATTATACAGCTAAAGCAAAAATTTAAACTGTACCACACAATATTATAAGTAATCCATGCTTTTCCAGATTCATGAAAAATATCATTCTGAATTTCATATGAATTGATTCACAAAAGTCATTCAGTAAATTAATATGGTCTTGGAAAATTATGAGAAAAATAGGCGTGTAGCCAAATGTCTAATGACACATTGAAGGGTTTTGAGATGTGTCTGTCTATTTGCAGTACTGAGGTTGTTTTCTAAACAGAAACACCCTAGAAAAAATAGCGTTATGCCACATGAAATGTAAAATTATTATGAATTTTCAATAGATAAATAATTTGGTTTGTATTAATAATTCATCCCATAACTGTGCCATCAGAATTTTTTTGCCTGTGCATTATTTCTGTGAGACCAAATCAGATTCCACTAAAATCAATGACAACATTCCTCTTGGCTTTCATAAAAGCAAAATTTGGTCTGTAAGATGTATGCATTGATTAATGCGATAACACTTATTGAACATTAGTAATATTGCATTTGAAAGGTGTCAAAGAGAACCGCAATGAACTGGAATTAATGAATTGTCAAGGAATAGATCTCATCTATAGTGTTACCTGTCTCACAGGTGGTATTCTTCTCCATTTATCTTCCAGCCTGGCTCTTTTGGCAATAAGATCCTGAATATGTCTCCTATTTAACTGTGGGCTGTAAAAAAAAAAGAAAAAGAAAAATTAAACGTAGTATGAGACCTCCATACAATTAATCTTCAAATAGCTCAAAGCTTAACCATGTAATATCTTCAATATATTATCTATTTTAAACAAGCTGTTGGGAAAAAACCAAACCAAACCAACGACATTATGGCCACACATCAATTTGCTTTATCCAAAGGAAAAAATTCAGGTGGCAGCATTAAATATAAATACTACAGTGTTTTAGCATAATGTAGTAAGGTTCCTGGACTATTAAAAGGCTTTGTTTTAAAGCATATCTGTGTATACAATGAGATGATGAACACAGTGCATCACATAACAAAATTTAATATATGCAGGAGTATGATGTTTGCAATGCATGCATTTCAGCAGGTCCCATTAGTGCGCCTTTCCCCTCCAGTGAAAACAGAATGAACCACAGCCCCTTCTGGTTTGCATAAAGCAAACAAAATTAGATTTGCTTTGCTGAATTGAAACCCGCTTGGGATTGAGAGTCTCTCTTGGGGACAAATTACTTCAAACAATCCCTTTGTAACATAACAAAATCAAAAAATTCAGGCCAATCAACATGGCTTAAAACCCTTAACACAAGAATTAATAATACAACCTAGTCTATTTTTATTGCTTCTGTGCTACAGATCTTCGTTTTAATGTAATTACACGTATTTGTGGTCCACATGTTAAATAAGCTTGCATATGTTAACTAATGTGACATAAAACAACTTTTCTAATTTCACCATTGCAACCAGTTTTTTCTCCCTGGAGTAATATCCTTACCTCAGGACAAGCCAAACTTTAATTGTATTAAATTAAATGTATATTAAGATTTTTGATCTATATAGACAAAAAGCCAGACATTTCTGAAGTTAAATAAAAATAATTAATGAGCAAGTTACATTTGTGTGTATGTTTTAAAAGAAAAATATTAGCTTAATATTCCTGCATGCTTTCCCAAATCTAGCACTTGCAACAAAAGGACAAACATCTGTCTGTACTTCTCAAATGTAGCTACAATAGCTGGTTCAAAAATCAACTATGTGCAGTATGTAATAGTGTCCAGTGTCCTCTTCATTTCTTAACACAGTAGCTCTGCCATCGCCAGCTGGGTCACAAGCTATTGAGCTCTTACTGCTGAATTAGCTTCCAAGATGACTTTCAGTTCTACAGCATGTCAAAGGATTTTATATCATTTACAGTATTTGGAGCTTTACAATTATTTGATCTCAAATAAACTATAAATGATGATAAAAAGGACTCTATTCGTCTCATCTATCACAAACACATAGCCACAGGGAAGTGAATGTCTTTTTTATGTTTATCAACATTTTATACCATTACTCTAGAGTGTATTCTCTCTTACTATTTTTCCAGCTCTGAGATTGGTGTTTTGCTGTATTATTGTAAATACCATAGCAGCAATGGTAAACAAATGCAGCTCTGAACTTCCAGGTTAACCTATTTCATGATCACGGGAAGAAAAGCAGGAGGTCACTTTTATTACTTTCTAATAAGACTTTACCTTATATGAGGTTACAAGCAATATATCAAGATGTCACTTCTCACATAATAATATGACATTTCTGTTTTTTCCATCATCACAGAGTTAGCAGAATTTTCTGAAGTATTCTCCTCAGAAACACACTCCTACAGCACATACACAATCTAGCTCATGGGAATGAAAAAGACATTACACCACAAAATCCTATCCTGACTATGTAAACCCAGCTAATATCATTATAGAGGACTTGTGTGTCAACCTCCCCCCCCCCCCCAACCAAAGAAAACAAACACTCCCCTCCAAAACCTGCAGGTATTATATACACTCATGCATGTGTATTTTTCTCCCAAACAAAAACTAACTTTTGATGGAGTTAAAAATGAGAGTTTATATAAGTAATTTCAAGTTAAGAACCATTATTACTGCGTTGGAACTATCTCAAAATCAAGAATGATAAATTCAGGAAATTTAAAATTAAAGTTAAACTTAAAAAAGGTCCAAATCTGTTAAGTTAGGGAAATGCACAGCCATAATTCTTCCCTGTAGTGATACCATGCAATAACTGTACGAACACAATTAATACATTATAGTGTTTATAGTTTTAGATTAGATTACACTGATTGCTAGAGATATTCGATTTTTACAGTGTTCTAGTCTCCTCATAGTGTCATCCCAGGTTGGAGTTCAGTTTGTCTGTGTGCCTTAATTCTGTATTTCTATGTGACAGTTTCAATGCTTGGAAGGCATGTAGAATCATAAGCTAATATTTATATTTTAACTTTAAGTGTCAGATGGCCATCCAACTGTTCTCAATGGGACTGATAGCACAGTATATCCTTTATTAAGAGGCCTGTTTTTCAAAATGGCTGCTGCCTGTATTCCCAGTAAAAGTGAAGCCTAGTTGTCTTCTAGGAAGGTGCTACCCCCACACCCCGTCCATGTGTTGTCAGGAAACAGAGAAAAGAACTATGAGGAGAAGGTAAAATCTTTGAGGTTTGGATCTTTGCTGGTAGGGCTGGTCATTTATATATCTAGTTATACATCATCAAATACAATGGAGCACAAACTGGTTAAATTATCAAAACCACCACCACTACCACTATAGATGAATGGAGGCAGTTGCCATTTTTCTAAAAAAACCCTTGTTCCCTCAGTAGGATTACCATGTTCTTAAGGTACAAAACCTGGGATATCTATTATGTTCCTGGCCCATAACAAATTCCTTGCAGATTCCCCATGACAACTTTATCAAAATAGGGGTAATTCTGAGAAAACATGGGCAGATGGCAATCCTGGGCTTCAGCTCCATTGAGAATAGATGATGGCAGCCATTAGGGAAGAAGGCAATTGTTTGTGGAATTCTCAAAGGAACATTCTTTTTCCATTCTTTATTCTGAAGAAGGAACTTGGTCTTTGGAGGATTAATGGCAAACAACCATCAATTTTTAAAAAATATATTCACACGTAACCTAGAAACAAGTTTTAAGTGAATTCAAGTTCTAGTGGAAGTTTGATGAGTCCGTGTTATTACACTACTGAAATTGTTTGGAACAAATAAAAAAAGGCCCGACGTCCAATGCTAAATCTTTCTAAAACATATGCTGTAGCGCAAACAGAAATTATGAACTTGATGCAAAAATTGCTGTATAAAACCTTCATGCCATGTGCTACACGGGAAGTCAGGTGAATGATTATAATCATTACTTCTGAACTTTAAATTGATGACATTTCCTAAATGCCCCATTTTAAATTAATTTTAACTCAAATTATTTTGTGGATTTACTTGTCAATTCTCAGAAAATTCATTCTGTACCCAACAACTATGTGCTGTGATTTAGGAGATGAGACAATATTTTACATATCTAAAATGGAGATTGAATCCTTGTTTCAAGTGCAAAACTCAGCTCCAACTTAACTATAGAGTTGTGACTGGCACCTTCACAAACATATTATGCACACACTTTTCATTTAGCCTTCAAAGTCTGAATATATGTGTCTCAGAAGAAAAATCTGCTTATAGGGAAGCAGTTTTCCTTACCCTAAAATACTATCTATGGATCCAAAACACTGAATACTAAAATAAAAAGATAGAGGAATTTCTAAGTCTATTAGCCTGTGGTTCTGGAAGGTAAGTTCTTTCTGAAAGATACTGGTTTAAAGTTCTGCCTCCTGTCATTCCACTAATGGTATGACAGCAAGCAACAATTTGGCTCACAAGTGGGCAAACCAGATGGAAATGAGATAGTCTTCTGTTGAGAGAAGCTTAGAATCCAGGAGGACACATCAGGCAGCCAATATAACAGGCATCTTGAGAGAAGATTCTAGAAATGAGTTATAGACAGGTGATCAATGAGATATGAATTGATAGCTGAGTTGGTTAGAAACTAGACAATCATAGATGTGATGGAGTGCAGGAATTAGTCTATAGTAAAGGAAAGACAGAGAAAGGAATAATGCAGCAAAACCAAGATGACTGGTAGAGCTACATGTTTTTAAACAACTTTTAGGTACTTCAAGAAAGGGTAAAGCAAGTATTTGATTTTGTTTCAAAGAGTTAAATCAGGAACTTTTTACTGGAATTTCAACCACAGACATTGGTGATTTGTTTTGATTGGAATCACTCAATAGTGATGGATCTAGGAGGACTGAGAAGGTTTTGCAAAATCAAAACTAAACTATTTTGCCCATTACAAAGATGAGCTGGACTAACAAACCAGTTAACAAACCATTGCCTGATGTCTACAGGAAACTGGGAAACCACTTTGAACAAAACTTAGGATGTGGCCTCAGAATTACCTTATCTTTAGAAAATTTGGTGTAAGGGAACTCCACCATCACAGCCTGTAACTCATCCACCCTCCCCGCAGACATTATTGCCACAATGAAAGCAGTTTTCTGATACTGACGGGAGAAAGAAGTAGTTGCCAGAGACTCAAACAGATACCCCATAAGAGTTGCTAAGACAGTATTAAGCTCTCACAACAGAATGTATTCTCTAACTGGCTAGTTGAGAGAAGTGACTCCTTTTAAGAACGTTATTGCCATAGGGTTTGAGAACATTGACTTTCCATGTATATGTTGATCAGATGCTAAAATCACCACCAAGTGGATGTTCAATCAACTAAGCACTACACCACAAGACTGTAACACATACAACAAGATGACTGGATTCAAGTCAGTTTCAGATGAACTCCGTAGGTCAGTGGTTTTCAAAATTTTTTCTCTGGACCCAGTTAAAAAAAATTATATATGCCCACAACCCAAAAATGATATCTTTGAGGAATGCATTCTAGTCTTTCGGTGTTGGCAGCAGGGGGTGCTGTGACCCAGTGCCTGAGGGTCTGCGACATAGTACTGGATCCCAATCCTAAGTTTGAAAACCACTGCCCGAGGCTAACTGGCATATTGAGAATGGTTTCCATTTCAATCATGAGGCTGCTTCAATGAAGGGCTTCCTAGTATTGAGTAAGACTTGCGGCACTGCCTCAGAACATTGTCCTTCCTCATACAACCATGCAGCATCCATGTTGTGAGATGCAGGGAGCCAAGTGCGGGGTGCAAATCCTGACTGTGATGCTGAGTCTCAAGGTCAAGATGAACAGCAAGGGATACGTGACATCAAATCAATAATGTGAAGCAGTCAGAGAACCAACATTGCCCAAGCCATGCTGAAGTAATGAAAATGAGCTTGGCACAATTCAATTTTATCTTGAGAAAGATCTGTGGGAAGATTGGAATTGGAGAAAAACCATACAGGAATGTCACTTACCAGCTCAGGTTAAAAGTATTAGTCAAGGACCCTGAACTGAAACCTCTTTGGGAGTAAAACAGCAGAAAGATCTGGGCATGAGTTAAAGTTCTCGGACCCTGAAGACAAGAAAGATTCTGGTATGTTAATGTAGCCTGGAAAGGATGTGGAGTCCGTTTGCTGTGCCAATGACAGGTTTTATTCTTGCACCACAGATCCAGTTGAATAACCCCAGAGATCCAGAGGGAGCATGCTCTGTGTTTGCTTGCAGCTGAGATGGTTTGGGAATGTAGACCACCATCAAGACTGGGGATCTTACTCTGGAGTGGAACCTCAGGGACAAGGAGCATTCCAGGAATTCCAAGGATGCCACTGGATTTATGGATAAGGCATTGCTAGCTGGTAGGCACCAGGCCAAGAGCCTATCTCCCAATTGTGGGATGGATGCACTTCTTCCACCCCACAACTAAAGATTAGGAGACATAACCTGGTCCACAGCATGTAACGATATTAATGAGACTGGTTCCCTGTTCGCCACAAGTTTTCAAAGATAATGGCCAGAGGCTCTGCAATCACTTCAGCCAACTCCCTCAGCACCCTCGGATGCAGTTCATCCAGCCCCATAGACTTGTGCACATCCAACTTCTTTAAGTAGTCCCTAACCTGACCGTCCATCACCGAGGGCCGCTCTTCTTTTCTCCATTCTGCGTTACCCAGCATAGTAGTCTGGGAGCTGGCCCTCCCTGTGAAGACTGAAGTAAAAAAAGCATTGAGTACTTCAGCCTTTTCCGCATCATCCTCCACGAGGACGCCTGCCCCATTCAGTAAGGGACCCACACCATCAAAGAAAGCCCCAAATATTTTTCTAATGTTTTCTGCAGTACTGGTGCTGCAGATTAGGTATGGTAGCGTCATTTTATATCCTGCCACGTAACATGTCATACACTGTATCACATAACTATCATAGCACAACAACTCTGGTTACGCAGTGCAGTGCATTAATACATAGAATAGCACAATGTCATTTAACTGTGTTTTCATTTTGCTCAGACTCTTGGTGTCAATATGGAAGGCAAACCAGCCTTAATTTGCTGAGTGAGAAATGCCACCATTTGAGTATAATACAAATTTGTAAATATGTTTAGCTGCTAATTTACTGTTCAAACACCAATCAGCTATTACAAGACTTGGAAAAATTCACAATCTACCCAGCCTTATACAACTCAGATTGTGCAGAGATTTTGCATTCATTTGCCATGTACTTAAACTTGTATTCAACCAAATTAGATCCCAAGGAAATCACAGTCATTCATGATTCATTGAGTCATTCATATCTGAAAGTTGTGCCTAGCTTTAATGTATATTCTTAGGTTGAGACATGTTCCTCCTACAAGATATATAAAGTATTATCCATGGGCAATTACCCACTTCTACCCATCTTTCAGAAAAAGCACTATTAGCAACATAAATTATTCATATTATATAATGCAGCATACAAGTGGTGAGCTCTGTCACAAACTAAGCCTTTTTTTTTTTTTTTTCAATCTCAGGGCAAAATTCTTTTTTCAGATCTGCATGATAGCACTTATCTTCAATATGCTGCGCTCCATATGTGTGTGAGTTTCCCATTGATATCAAAGGGCGATGGACACACATAGGTAGAGCAGAACTAAGAAGTTAAGAGCTGCTTTACAGATCTAAGAACATTTTTCTCTACGGATAGCAGATCCCACCTCTAGAGGGCAAAGAATTATTATTTTTATTATGGTAGTGCAAAGACGTTCCAATGATGTTTGGGCCTCCTAGTGCTAGATGTTGTACAAACATAGACTGAAAGCTTATCTCTGACTGAAGTGCTTGCAATCTAAAGCTAAGAAAAGAGCCAATAACGGTAGGTTGGCACTGCACTGTAAACCCCGGTCTGTGGGATCCAGGCTTGTTGATGTGGTGTTTCCAAGCCCATGCTGTAGAGTACACACTACATTGTAAACCTAAATTTAGAGTTGCTGGACTTGGATGCCAGAGTTGCACCCATACTGCATTTTGTAGACCATCTAACTCAGATCTACTACAGCTTTAGATGTAGCCACCGTGCAAAATGACAGGGCTGGCATCAGAATCAGAACAGGACTCGACTCTGACACTCCTACCCCCTGTAGGATGCAAAAACCCAGTTGCTGGGCATTTGCTGACCGAAGTCTGACTGATATTTGTGTGGATGGATTGGGCTCACACCTGAATCAGAGCCTAGTCATGGTGTGCAGTGTAGACTAGACATATCCCCAGGAGGATTATATAAACAATAGGAATTATATTATAGGAAAATTAGAAACAATAGGAAAATTAGAATGAGTCCAGCAGAGGGCAATGAAAATGATTAGGGGGCTGGGGCACATGATTTACAAGGAGAGACTGAAGGAACTAGGTTTATTTAGTCTACAGAAGAGAAAACTGAGGGGGGATTTGATAGCAACCTTCAACTACTTGAAGGGGTGCTCCAAAGAGGAGGGAGCTAGGCTGTTCTCAGTAGTAATAGAGGACAGAACAAGGAGCAATGGTTTCAAGTTGCAGCTGTGGAGGTCGAGGTTGTATTTTAGGAAAAACTTTCTCACTAAGAGGAGGTGAAGCATTGGAATGGGTTACCTAGGGAGGTGGTGGAATCTCCGTCTTTGGAAACATTTAAGGCCCGGTTAGACAAAACCCTGGCTGGGGTGATTTAGTGGGAGTGGTCCTGCTTTTAGCAGGGGGTTGGACTAGATGACCTCATGAGGTCCCTTCCAGCCCTAAGATTCTATGATTCTATGGAGAGGGGAGAAAGAATAAAAATATCACTGAGAAAATTATGCAATTACATAGTCGAGCTACTACACAATCTGAATGAATTGAAAACTTGTATGATGTTTTCTCACTTGCAATACCATCTTTAACCTCATTTGCATTAACACTCTAAGAACATCAGACATTTTACCTACTACTATTTTAAAAGTGTTCATCTATAGAACAATAATTATCATCCTTAACAATACCTTTTAAAGTTAAACATCACAACTGTAATGATTATTCTAACAATGGTATTAATTCACAGACTTTACATGAAAATCTAGATGGTTATATTATAAATAGTCACCACTAATGCATTTTGGGTAAAATGCTGCCAGGTTTTAGTGATGCCAATTAAGATGACTGTAAAATAGTTACTTAGCAATTTTGATGAATGTAAATTTGCAGTGCTTTTTACCGTATGTTCAGATGGCGGGCAAAACCACACATTTGTATAATGTTTAGCATCTACTTGCTTAACTTTTATAATCTTCTGCACAAATTAATGCAAGATCTTAATAAACAGGCCAACTATTAAAGGTCTGTGTTCCAAAATTAAGTATGTAACGCCTATTGAGTTCACACAATAATTACAATCTGACTGCCGTCTGCTCTTCTCATCACAGTTACACCTGCTAACAAATATGTTGCTAGCTCTGCAGCATTACAAATAGGTAGGTCCTTACAGGCTGCTATAGGGCTGGGGTACTTGATCTTACTAACAGAAGGTGATTTAGCACATTTGTTTGATGATCAGTTTTTAGAGTGTGATTCTGTATAAATTGTATTATATAATTCCCAAGTGCAGATAATCCTCCCCTTCCCCTTTTACTACTATTATTGCATTCTTGTGTTTATATTGCCATTGAAACCTGGCTGATCTCTTTAGTACCCCAGGGGCCAAATTATGCCCTTTGGTGTGCATGTGCAGTTCATATTAAAGCAGAAATCAGTGGGGACTAAGCTTGTGCAGAATTGGGAGTTATATGCAGGGGCTATCTTTGTGGGCAAAATTTAGCTATAAGTTGGGGCTATAAGTTTAGTACCATCGGGAGGTACTAAAAACTTCTGGTATAAGTACACCTTTGCAAGAGTGATCACAACATTTTCTGGAAAAAAATGCTTCCATAAATGTTCACAGAAAGTGAAATAAGGATGGAGCAAAAACTATTTAAGTGACAATTGATGTGACAAAGCTTGTTATGGTACAATATTTGTGAATCACCTTTTGCAATATCTGCCTCGCTCTACACAGAATCATATAAATGTAGGGCTGGATGGGTGCATCTACACTTATAAATCAAGTTGAGTTAAGCGGGCTTAAATCGACTTAATTTAATCCTCGTCTACACTGGGCTTTCCTTAATTTGACTTAAACTGCTCCTTAAATCGAATTAAGGAAAAAACTAATTAGAATTAATAATACCTCATTTTAATTCGAACTAGTGTCTAAGTCGATTTTAATAAGTCGACTTAGCCAGTGTAGATGCCCTAACTCGACTTGGTCGACTTAGGGTAGGGGGGAAAAGGGAGCACCCCATGGCTCCCTGGCAGAAGGGAGCCACTGTGGCTCCCTTGTCCCCTGGGGAGCCTCTGCTCCCTTCTCCCCAGACCCACGGCTTCCCTGCCAGGGGAGCCGTGGTCCTGGGGAGAAGGGCTCCCCAGCCCGGGCTCCAGTGGGAGGGGATCCCCCGCCCAGCCCTGCGCTGGGGAGCCTGGGGGGCAGGTGGCTAGACTTGGCAGAGAAGCGGCGAGCAGCTTCTGGCGTGCGGCTGGATCTGCCGGGACCAGAAACCCGCCTGCCTCTTCTCAGTCCCAGCAGACCCAGCCGTGCGCCGGTTAGTTCTGCCAGGACGAGCCGCGAGTGGCTTCTCGGTCCCAGGACAGCCAGCCTTGCAGGGCTGGCTCTCCCAGGATGAGCCGCCCAGCTTTTTGTTCCAGGGAGAGCCAGCTGGCTGTTGCCGGGGCAAGCTGCCAGCAGCTTCCTGGTCTGGGGAGAGCCAGCCCTGCAAGGCTGGCTCTCCCTCCACCAATCAAGTCGACTTAGAGAGTCTAGTGTAGACTCTCTAAGTCAACTTAAGAGTCCCGTGTGGACTCTTTAAGTTGACTTAATAAGGTCGACTTAAAGTCGACTTAGTGAAGTCAACTTGGTAAAGTCGACCTACATTCCTAAGTGTAGACATAGCCAATGGGACTTCAAGAAGTCATCAAGTCCAGCCCCCTGCAGTGAGGCAGGACCAAGTAAAACTAAATCCTACCTGACAGCTGTTTGTCCAACTTGTTCTTGAAAACCTCCAGTGATGAGGATTTCACCTCCTCTGTTGAAGCCTGTTTCAGAACTAAATTATCCTTACAATAAGAAAGATTTACCTAACATCTAACCTAAATCTCCCTTGCTACAGATTGAGCCTAGTCTTTTCCTACCTTCAGTGGACCCAGAGAACAATTGATCATAGTCCTACTTAAAACAGCCCTTGAACATATTTGAAGACTTATTATCAGGTTCTTTCTATTATCAGGTTCATCTTTTCTCAAGACTAAACAAGCCCATTTTTTTTTAAAGCTTTCATCGTAGGTTAGGTTTTCTAAATTTTTATCATTTTTTCCCCCTCTTCTCTCTAATATGGTCACATTATACTTAAAATGTAGTACTCAGAACTGGACACAGTACTCCTGTGCCGTTTACAGTGGGACAATTACTTTCCTTGTTTTTCATGCAGTACTTTTGTTAATACATCCCAGAAATGTTAGCCTTTTTCACATCTGCATCACATTGCTGACTCATGGGCCAGCATGGTGGTGGTGCTGGTGTCTGCCTCCATGCTGCTGGGGTCCAGGAGCACTGCAATCCAAGCAAAGAGTGCGCTGGGCACTGCATAGCAAGTGTCAAGCACCATCCTGACGAGCTGCATGAACAGAGTGTGGTCCATGACCTCCTCGTGCTGCATGCTGCCAGGCACAATGGAGGCTGCTGATCTCACTTCCTCTTTTATTGGGATTGGCAGGGAGATTGGGCCCTTCTCAGGTACCATGTTAACACACTTTCAATGATGCACCCCTCCTAAGTCGACCTAGCAAGTGCCTGCATGGACATTCTAGTTCGACTTTGAATTCTGGTGTGCATGCGCTAGTTCGAATTCTTAATTCAACTTTATTAATTCAAATTAAGTAAGTCAAATTAGTTTTTAGGTGTAGACATAGCCTTTGAGTATGGTCTTTGAGTCAAGTGTGCAGTCAGCTTACAGGCAATTAATCATTTCCATAGTTTTCTTATGTCATGTGGGACTGTGTCAAAAGCATTATTAAAATCAAGATATATCATATGTATATTTGCTGCTTCCCCTACATCCACTAGGCATATAGCAGAAAGGGGCTTCCATAGTTATTACTGTCCTGTAAGCAGCAACCAGAATTTGGTTTAGTGTTTGAACTGTCTACTGAATAGCTGACCTAAGCTCTATTTATACTTCCATTTAATGTCAGTGTTGCAGTTATACAGTTTAACTTCTATGTAAGAAGTAGTAGGTTAAAAAGTATTATCTATATTAACTATCAGCTTTATGATTTATGGAACTTTTCAGACAGGGAGGTGATTAAATGTTCCTGATATACAAACACAATGAAATGGCTCCTGTACAGCCTTAGGATATACAGTGAATGTCTTACCCCTTCTGCCAGTCTATTGAAATAATGAACCTGGTTTTTAAAATTTAGGCCTAGGGGTCTGCTGGAAGGTAATTGAAAAAAATGAAAGAAAAAATTATGCTTACAGATTTCCACCCATTATGGACAATTCTGGAAAAGCAGGACTGACTGACGTGATGACTAAAACAATTTTTTAATACATTAGAAGGTAAATAGCAGTTCTTTCACATTTGTGCTGTAAGTCTTAAGGAAGAACAAAATACAATCCTTGGAGCCTTCCAAGAATGTGAGACTCCAACTGAATAATTAGTTTACCTGAACTAAATATTCAGCAAGTTATCAATGTAGGTACATGAATAAAGAACATATTGGTATGATGCAAATTAAAAGACAAGAAAGGTACATATTCTGTTCTCCCAGGAGGTGTAATTATGCAACAAAGCTATAAAACAAACACCACCAGAATCACGTGCATTAAAAAAAACTTGGGTGTTTAAAAATACTATTCAGTGCTTAACAGCTCTATTAAATTTTATTTTGTTTGAAAGATTTGATTTTAGAATGATAACACAAGCAAGATTTGATACACAAATTACAAGAGATTGTGAAGCATCTTCCTCATTCAATAGAAATCCCCCTCATGATATGGGGACATGGTATCCAAAAAGTTGGGGAAATCACGGGAAAAATAATTTGTGAATTTTAGTTTGAATTCGAAAGTAAATTTGAATTTAATCACATTCATGATCTTGTATTTTTTCCTTTCTGCCAACAAACAAGGGCTTGGGCTTTACAAGTATACATACTTCAAAGTGCAGTTCACGCTGTTTTGATATAGAATCCAACTAACTAATAAAAAGTGGCTTCATAGAAATGGCTTTGGAGGAACCCACAGCCATGACATTCCATTGATTTTCATTTTGGATTTGCCCTACTTTTCACGTAAAAATCTGATTTTTCTAATTGCTATACCCACAAACTAAGCCTGGCCTCTGACAGTCAATCAGAGTTCTTCAATCTTATATATCAGCATTAATAACCGTGATTCTGAGGGATAAATTAAGATGTTGGTTACACCTGTGAAACCCATTGTTTTCAGATTATGCCCTCAGTGACACCTGTAGAAACCCATTTAAAGTAGGTGAGTTTAGACAGGTGTCACTGAACATAACCTGAAAAAGAAATGGAACAGAATTGAGGGCCTTATGTGGCTTAAGGGCCTGTTATTTTGCACCATTTCTATTCTGACCTTGCTTCTACCCACTAATCTCTATCAACATATCAGAGCAGCTTTCAAACAGCTGTCGCTTTAAAAAAAAAGAGCCACTACAAAAGTGATTTCCTTCCTCCCTCCCACCAAATATGGGTCATATAGAAGATTATGCTACAAATTACAATGACTTACTGTACAGTTAAGATGCTTCACATTCCTGGCTCACATGAAGGGCCTGAGGCTCGCAGGATGGAAGTTAGCAAGACTACTAAGCTCTGCTTCTCCATCAAACAGGTTTGGAGCCTCTTCTGCCTTTTTAGACTTTCTTTTCCTATTTCTTCCATGTAGTTCATTGGGAGGGGGGATGCATTTGTTCCATTGTTATTGCTGTTCCTTGATGCCTCTCTTTCTATTCTTTTTCCTGTAACTCACTGTGAGAAACTTTAGGCTGAACAAAATAAAAGGAAAAATCATATAAAGCTCCCTCATTAGATCCAGGGTCAATGTTGACTGACTCTTTAAGGCAATCAGCCAACTACCACTGAAAATAAGGTGGGTCTCCAAGATTTCTTTCAAATTCATACAAACGGATACTGTCTGCTATTGCAATTGGCATATGGTGGCTCTTAACTTAAATTCAGCTGGGAAGATGAGATGACTTTCCAGCTTCTCTCCTAATTCTAAAAAGGACAGAAATAGACATTTTAGTTGACTGTAATGGGAAGTTTAGGAGATTTTCAAGTATTTATTATTCCTGAAAGATTTTTCTGAACACACAGTAATACAAATATCCCAAATTCATACTGGCTCACACTGGGTGCGTCTACTCTAGTAAATTAAGTCAATTTAAGCAGGCTTAAGTCGACTTAATTTACTCTGCATCCACATTGGAGTTTCCTTAAATCTACTTAAGCTGCTGCTCTAAGTCAACTTAAGGAAATTTAAAGTCGACTTAATTAGACCTCCCTTTAAGTCGACTTTAATGCTTTAATCCTTAATGCTTTAATGCTTTAATCCTAAATCTGGCACAGGACTGGCTCTCCCCAGGACAAGCCACTAGCGGCTCGTCCTGGCTCCCTTCTCCCCGGGACCACTGAGGTCTCAGGGAGAATGGCCCACGGGGCTCCTTTCTGGCCGGGACTGTGCTCCAGTTGCTAGGGAGCCCCTGGAGATTTCCAGAAGCTGGAGCACCATGCCGGCAATTGCCGGCGCTTCAGCTGCTGGGGAGCCCCCAGAGGTTCTCCAGCAGCTGGAGCGCTGTGCCAACAATTGCCAGTGCTCCAGCTGCTGGGGAACCTCCAGGGGCTCCCCAGCAGCTGGAGTGCCAGCAATTGCCGGCACTGCACTCCAGTTGCTAGGGAGCCCCTGGGGGCTCGGTCCCAGCCAGAAAGGAGCCGGTTTCGCCCCCTGGACCTAACAAGTCGACTCAGAGAGTCTAGTGTAGACTCCCTAAGTCGACTTAGTAAGGCCAGGTTTAAGTCGACTTAAGAGTCCTGTGTGGACTCTCTAAGTCAACTTAATAAGGTTGACTTAAAGTTGACTTAGTAAAGTTGACTTGGTAAAGTCAACCTAAATTTCTCAGTGTAGACATTGCCACTGATCCTAGTGTATGCTATACTATATTGAGAAGTATTTCTCACCTATTTGAACTACATTATACTTATTATAGACACACATCCTATTACTTACAGAGCCTAACTTTATGAATATTCCAATTTAACTATGCTAATTGGTATTTTTGCCGTTTATTACTGAATCATTTAAGATCAAGCACATCAAATATGAAAACTTGAACTTAAATAGTTTGAAATTTAGTAAATTGGTGATGAAATTTTAAATTCATTGCACAACTGGTTTCTTAATCTTATAATTTGTTCTTGAATCATTTGTTGCAGGACTTGATGAAGGAGGTAATTTTAATAAGTAAAGCACCAAAATGTTCAGGATTTCAGTGATTAAAATGCATGCTCAGAGGACTGGATGACAGAGATTAATATTACAGTAGTCAGCCTGCCACCTCTGTGGTACCAGGTGTATCATTTATTGAGTTGTGTATATGGTCTCTACCTCTGCAATATTGTAGTCCGAGTTCAATTAAAGCACAAATCAAATGGTGTTGGCTAATGGCTGATCAAAGAGGTGAAGTAGTCACCATTTAAAAAAAAAATCACCATTTTCCAACAGTTTGCAAACAGTAGTATCTGAGACAACACAGCTATTTCATATTCAAAGTATGGGGAAATAACTGTGGTTTCATATATCACTTCATGGAAACTGGTGCTAAATGATGAGTTGATAATGGAAACAACTATAAAGATATGAACTGGCAGTCTAAATCTAGGTATCCACAAACACCACCAACTCAGAAAGCAATAATTGGCAGCATCAGCAAAGAGGTCAAGGACAGAATGAAATATGTGCTCATCTCTAGAGCTGCTACGAGTAGGTCAGGGTTGAGACGTGTTGACAAGGTAGCGCATGGAAAATTACACTGCCTGTGATGTCCCTGTAATTTGAATAAATGAGTTCAGTCCCATGTGATGCAAATTCATTATCTTTCACAAGGTTTAAATTCTTTTTAGAAGATATAAAATCACTTGTAAAACTTACATAACAAACCTGCAGTGCGGGTACCATGCAAATTCCTTCGATTAGTATACCAGTTTCATGCAAAACTTGAGGCTTTTCCTTTATCTTCATTTTGACTTGTTGTAAACTTTCATCTTCATCAGAATACGATATCCTTACATAATTACAGGGACACTATTGTCTTGATTGATAGCATGTTTGTCAAGAACTGCTATCGACATTCTAGTCAGTGATTTCACTTGTATTTCAGTGACCAAAATAACTTTTCTGGAACACTTATTTTATTATTCCACATATGACAAAATTGATTTTAACTAAACCTGAAGTATTTTAAGATCAGACTTTGACGTATTGTTCCAAGAACATTAAAAAACAAAACAAAACAAAAACCCTTAGAAGATGTAAGGTGCAACCAAAAAAAAAAAAAATTAATTCCACTCCAATTTCTTGCCTAAAGATTAAGTTTTATCCATACTACAAAAAGAAATATCCTACATGTTACCAAGCCTGTTTTATAACTAAAAGAAGGCCTTGAATCTACTATTTTAGAGTCCATTATCCTAAAATCCACTGTATTCCAATTTAATCATGTGGTTAAAGTATAATTTGATGGGCCTTGGAACCCTCCTAATCTCCGGGCCTTCTTCCTGTATTGCCTGGGCCCCCTTCATACATGTGTGGGCCCCAGACCAGGAAGTCATTTGCCACCATTTCTCAGTACCACATGCATTGGTTATTGCTCCATAAAAATATTTATAATTTTATATGGCGTTTATGTCTATAGCAATTATTGCCACAAACTAGCAAACACTGCATAGCACAATAAGTATTGTGATTAACAATGTTAGGGCATAGGACCTGCCAGCAGCCAGGGCAGCGCGGAACAGAACATGTGTTCCGCCGGATTTTTCTATTTTTAGGGGCCCCGGAACTCTGGCTCCTCAAATTTGGGGGCCCCGGAACTGCATTCCGGTGCATTCCACCTTACTTTAACCCCTGACTATCGGTTACATCATAGTTTCTGAACCTGTGGTATGTGTACCGCTGGGGTACACAAGCTGGGTTAAACGTGGCAGCCACCTGCTTTCCCTGCTCCCAGCTGGGAGTCAGTTAAGTGTTGAGGTACTTATTAAAATTTTCAGAAGTTAGGGGGTTCTTTCTATTTAAAAGGTTGAGACACACTTGGTTGCATCACAGGGCTCAAATTTCTTCTCCAAATTTATTTTGTTCCTAGTTTGTAATTTGGCAAATAAAAATAGTTCAAAAATTTAATTTTATTAATTTCATAAATGATATCCTAGTGACCACGCTACATTGGCAGGAAGATATACTAAATAATGTAAGAGTCTTTTCCAGTTCTAACTGCTATTTCTACAGTTAAGGTATAAGAGAAATGCTGCACGTTTTAATTAGTGGTCTATATGTGGGCCAAATTCACCCCACCATATAAGTTTCAATTCCACTAGATTCTATTTAATTCTATTGTATTCAATATCCACAGCAGCCAACACACACAAAAAATGGACCCAATTCTCTTTGCTTAATCCTTTCTGAAGGGCAGAACGTAGCTGCACCACCCCAGTAGAAGCTTTTGATCTGCTGCATTGACTGGGTCATTGGGAATGGTGGAGTGAAGTCATGGATTAATCACCCATTCCTTTGGCTGGCCATTGGGAGGAGGAATATTAGACACCAACCTCCCACAAGCACTTGGGCCATAAGTGAACATAGATATATAGGGAATATTACACTCTTGCATAACCATGTAGGCCAGGGGTCGGCAACCCGTGGCATGTGTGCCAGAGCTGGCACAAAGGCCGAACCTAACTAGAACATAGCGCCGCTCAGGCTCCTCCACTGGCCCCGCAAATGAAGCAGCCAACAGCTGCAGCACACAGCTGAGGGCCCCTTCTGGCTTCGCCCCCTGCTGGACGGCAGGAGGGGAGGGAAGGGGAGCAGGTCATGTTGCGTCGCACTGCCCCGGCCCGCCCAGAGCCGCGCCGCTGCTGGCAGGGAAGAGCCGGCCCCGGCCATGGCCGGCAAGAGGGCCAGTCAGCTTGGTCTGGCTGGAGCTGCTGCTGCCGGCAGGTGGCCTCCAGTTCCTGGCCCCGGCTCCCGCAGGCAGTGACGGCTCCAGGTGGGTTGAGCCAACCCACCCTCTTGCTGGCCATGGCTGGGGCTGGCTCTGCTCTGCTGGCAGTGGCGTGTCTCTGAGCTGGGTGGGGCAATGCAACCCGCTCTGCTCTCCTCTTCTCCTGCCGTCCAGCAGGGGACGGGGCCAACAAGGGCCACCAGCCCTCCGCCGCCCCTGTGGATGGGAGCCAGCCCCAGGGCTGGAAATCGATGGCCGCCCGCCGGTTGATGGCGGCCCAGGCCCTGGCAGGCAGGGCACCTGAAGTCTGGCCCCTCCCCTGGCACCTGCTGAGGGTGCGGTGGGTGGGGCTGACACAGGGGCCGGCAAAGGTTGCTGACCCCTGATGTAGGCTTTGCAACATTCCTAGCCCAAATTATTTGCTATTAATTGAGATATGTGAATGTTCTTGTTTAGCGTTCAGTTTGGAAAAGTATCCAAAATTCAGATGTCTATCCAATGATTATTCAAACTATCCAGTCCTCTTAAACCTGCACAATTGGCCTGAAAATCTCATGAAAACAGATTCTCAAGTGTGTGTTCCTAATCTTTCACTTATAATTCTGGGTGAAAATAGTAGTAGTGTGGTCTCTCAGGTTACTGGGACCATTGGGGGTTGCTATAGAAATAAATGGGAAGGTTGTTAAGGGCTCAGGTAAATCTGTGTGTCTGCTGGTAGTCCTTGCCAGACATGCTAAATAAAGCTTAATTAGGGAACTCTGAAGCCTGCTATGTCCATTGATCATTATTTAATCTTAATACATGACAAGTAGCATAGCCAGTCTTCTGGTTTTTGGCATCATGACACCTTGAAGTTCAAAGTCATGAAAAAACATGGGAGGAAAAAAAAGCAGTCTCGCATAAAAATATTAGTAAAACCGTCAAATACTGAAGAATATATATAAAAAAACAAATTTTACATTAATTCCTAATACCATGGAGTGGACTATGTTTAATTTTTGTCTTAACCAAATGCTATCTGTAAAGTATCTCAGAATTGATTAAACATAATGAATTCCAATATAAAGCAAAAAGAAACACCTAATGTTCCCCCTGCAGTCACAAGCATCTTCATCATAATAATACTCCATTCTAAAGGGTAGAATTTTAAGAAGGGGCATTGTAGCCCATATTAAATCATGCACATGATATAACAATTAAAGTGTTAAGCTATATACTAAATCATACACAAAATCAGAACTGAATCAACATTAAAGGTCACCAAATCAAGCAGTCAAAATTTAAGAAAAATGTCCATAAAATCCTTTCCCCCAGATTCCTCCCCCACTTCTCCACAGGACTCCTTCTGTGCACCGAACAGGCATTATAACAGTGATATTTGAAACCAGGACCATTAGAACCAAAGCATAGAGGTCAGTCACTCGAGAAAGAAGAACAAACACAGTCCTGTGGCACTTTTAAAGACTAACAGATTTATTTATCGCATGAGCTTTCGTGGGAGAAAGTCCCACTTCATCAGACGCTTTGACGTTTGTTTTTCTGTAATAGACTAACACGGCTACCCCTTTGGAACTTGAGAAAGAAGAGAACTGATAGCAGTGGTATGCAGTTATCCTCTGTGTGGGATACTCATTCGAAGGGGATGTAGGTTGCACAAAGTGAGGTACTTACCGTACAGTAACTATGCTTCTTCTAGATGCTCTCATCTATATGATCCCACTGCAGATGGCTGTACAAGCTCAGACTCTTTTAGATAGCAGTGTCTGTGGAGCTGCACACCTTGCTTGTCCTTTCCCCCCCATCACCACTCATTTGCTTCACTAAGGCAGATATTCATTTAACTGTCAGAAAGGAAGGCAGGCCACAAGATCTTTATGGATAAGAAGCATCTCAAACTCTAGTTACTGTAAAGGTAAGACAACAGAGTCCTGTGGCACTTTTAAAGACTAACAGATTTATTTACCGCATGAGCTTTCGTGGGAGAAAATCCCACTTCGTCAGATGCTTTGAAGATGGGAAACTTACAGAATGGGAGGAAATTAAATGCAGGGGAGTGTATGACATAGCATCAGGTCAGGCTGTAACAGCAAATCAAACTAGGTGTTAGGATTCAAACACTGGGGAACAGCACATAGAGGAAGGTGAGGTCAAATCACCTGTTGTAATGAGAGAAAAATCCATAGTCCCTGTTTAACCCCAAGACAACTGAGTCAAATTTGCATATAAGTTTGAGTTCTGCAGTTTCTCTTTGAAGCTGTGATTTGTTAGGCTATGTACACACGATCAGGTTAAAGCGCAACATGGCAATCGTGCTATAAAACTCACGTGACCTTTATTGCGGGACAACGCGTACACACACGTTGCTCCTTGCAACGCAACAAAATTACATTATCGCGGTTGAGCGCAATGACTTCTGGGCACCTATCCCATCATTCCATTTTCCCTAAATCGGTGCTATGAATCATGGGATGAAGGAAAGGAACGCAAAGCGCCATGGGTAAAGTGTCAGTTTCCCATGGTGCTTTGTGTTCCCCAAGCGTCTTCGTCATTTCCAATAGCAACTCGCGCCTATTTTCAACAGTGCAGTGACGCACCGCACCACTTGCAATCAATCACAACAGCGACAGCATGGATCCTGCTCTGATCTCCACTGTCGCCTTCAACATTCTGAATACATCGCGGCTTGTTGCTCAGTACGCAATGAGCTCCGAGTCAGACGAGGACACCGAGGAGTAGGGGCTGATCGATGCCATGCAGAGCAACAGCACCACGTTGCTCAGCTCCTTCACCGATCATCTGCACACGGTGAAACGCCATTTCTGGTCGAGAGAGACGAGCACCGAGTGGTGGGATCGCATTGTTATGCAGCTGTGGGATGATGAGCAGTGGGTACAGAACTTTCGAATGCGGAAAGCAACCTTTTTGGAACTGTGCTCAGAGTTGGCCCCTGCCCTGCGACGGAAAGACACCAACATGAGGTCAGCCCTAACCGTGGAGAAGCGTGTTGCGATTGCTGTATGGAAGATGGCGACTCCCGACTGCTACCGGTCCGTTGCAAACCAGTTTGGAGTCGGGAGGACCACCGTCAGATTAGCCCTCTCACAAGTGTGCCAAGCCATCAATCGCATCCTGCTATGGAGGACGGTGACGTTGGGCAATGTTCGAGAGATTGTGGACGGCTTTGTTGCCATGGGATTCCCTAGCTGTGGGGGAGCAATAGATGGCACACACATCCTAATTTTGGCTCCAGACCATCTCGCGACCGAGTATATAAACAGGAAGGGCTACTTCTCCATGGTGCTGCAAGCACTCGTGGATCACAAGGGTCGTTTCATGGACATCAATGCTGGGTGGTCGGGAAAGGTGCATGATGCCCACATTTTCAGGAACCCTGGTCTGTACCGGAAGCTGCAAGGAGGTACCTTTTTCCCTGATCAAAAAATAACAGTGGGGGAGGTGGAGATGCCCATAGTCATCCTCGGAGACCCAGCATACCCACTGATGCCATGGCTCATGAAACCCTACACCGGGAACCTTGATCGCAGTGGTTCAATTACCGATTGAGCCGCTGCAGAATGACTGTGGAGTGTGCCTTTGGCCGTTTAAAAGGGCGCTGGCGCTGTTTGTATGGGAGGCTGGACTTGGCGGAGGACCAGATCCCTGCCGTGATTGCGTCGTGTTGTGTCCTCCATAACATTTGTGAAAGTAGGGGAGAAAAGTTTTCTCCGGGGTGGGCTATGGAGGCACAGCGCCTCGAGGAAGCATACGAGCAGCCAGCCACTAGGAGTATTAGGGTGGCACAAGGAGAGGCTGCCCGCATAAGGGAGGCACTCAGGGAGCATTTTAATTATGCCCTCCCCTAGTTAACTTCCATGACGCATCAGGTGCACCTTAGGATCATTTCAATAATGTGTATAAATAAACGCATTCTTCAAAGTATTTGTTACTGTTTTTATTAAAATCTAAAAGGTGGGGGTGGGGTTACAGGTTGGTGTAGCTCCGGGTCTCATAAAAGTAGCGGGGGGTGGGGGGGGACTGGATGTTGTCCTGTACCGGGGGGAAGGGTGGCCTTCAAAGAAATGCTTTGAGGGACTGCAGTGAGTGGGAGGCAGACACGGCTGAACTGTCTGGAGTGGAGCCCGGACATTTATCGCCTGGGACTGCAAAGCAATCATGCTCTTGAGCAGTTCTGTTTGCTCCTTTATGACGCTTATCAGTTCGTCCCTGTGTTTCTGCCTCCTCTGCTGGGATTCCTCTCTCCAGGCTCTATTCTCCCTTGATGATTCCTGTGTTGCTTTCAGCAGCTCGTGAAACATATCCTCCCTGTTTCTTCGAGCACGCCGCCGAATGTTTCTCATTCGGTCAGCTGGGGTAGACACCGGCCTTGTGAAGCTCAATTCTAATACAAAAATAACAATAAAGACATTGTTAACACATAGCATAGATAACCAATGTAACCTTCCAGTTGCACATTCCACTGGAAGGTAGAGGGCGGTCAACACACTACGCTTCGCTGAAGCAGACAAGGTACATTCTAATAGACGGCTTACTGGGGGCTCACAATCTGCACTGGGCACACAGATGGAACCAGATATCTTTCTCCTCAGAGTGCCCCTGCCATCTAGAATACATCTCCTACATGCCGCCGGTAGCAAGCCAGGATCGTATGCTGCTGCACTGTGTGCTGCCATGGTTCCCAGGGCTGTGCTTTGCAGCTGGAGAGGCAGAGTATCCGTCTTTGGGAGCGTAGACACAAACACTCTCCCATCTAACCTGAGTAGTAGGCTCTGGAGGTACATCGAGGAAACCTTTACTGACCTAAATGCAGAGGATTATTTTACAATCACTGCTTGTATTGATGCCCTTCTAATGAATGCAAAGTAAATAGCGTGCACAGCGGGGACCCGCAAGCACCCCCACCCCTGACAATGATATTTTAGCAGGAGCCAGAGCTGAACGAAGGAGAAACTTACCTGAACCCCCCTGTGCCGCCTCAGAGAACACGCTGCAGTTCAAGCCTTGGGTGGACGTCTCAGCGGGGCTGCTGAAGAGCTCCTGGCTACACGCGGTTGCGCTTTCCTCCGTGTCATCCTCCATCTCCTCCTCCTCCACAACGTCCTCATCCTGCTCGGCTCTGGCAATCACTGGATGAGGGGGGCCTGAAGTGTCCACGGGACTCTTGGCAGTGGTTGTTCGGTCCCCACTGAAGATGGCTTCTATTTCCTTGTAGTACCTGCATGTAGCAGGCGCTGATCCGGAACGGCGGTTTGCCTCCTTCGCTCGGTGATAGGTAATTCTGAGCTCCTTCACCTTTGATCTGCACTGCACTGTGTCTCTAACATGCCCTCTCTCTGACATGGCCCGAGAAATTATGCCAAATGTGTCATAATTCCTCCTGCTGCCGCGTAGCTGCGCCTGCACAGCGGACTCTCCCCAGATGCTGATCAGGTCCAGCACCTCTGCCGTGCTCCAAAGGGGTGCGCGTCTTCCACGGCGGGCCGCCATTGCTACTGATGATCGGAGCCCAAACACACTCCACGAGGAAGAGAGCAGGAAGTGAAACAGACTAGAAATTTGAAAATCCCGGGAATAAGTTTGGGGCAGGGCGGGGACAGTTTCGTCACGGCCACAGAGCGGGTGGGGGGAAGACCAGAGAGGATGACTTTGGAATGCTGGGACACTTCCGGAGGCCAGTCAATGCGCGGTAAGCGTACACACGAGCGCAAAAGCGCAACAGCTGTTCCGTGTTAGCTGTCACCACCCTCGTCGAGGTGATTTTTGTATTGCGCTACAACAAGGCAGTTAACGCGCAACAGCCCTGTTGCACGTGTGTACGCCGTTGTTGCTATCGTGCAGTAATGAGTTTTAATGCGAGATAAAATGCTCGTGTGTACAAGGCCTTATTCATCTGTTTCAACACAGCTATTAACAAGTCGTCAAGGGAGTGAGCAGAGAGATTGAAGTGTTCCCCTATTGGGTTTGTAGTGTTGCAATTTCTGATGTCAGATTTGTGTCCATTTATTCTTTGGTGCAGAGACTGTTCTGTTTGTCCAATATACAAGGCAGAGGGGCATTTCCGGCACATGATGGCATAAATCACATTGGTGGATGAGCAGGTGAACGAGCCCTTGATTGAGTAGGTGGCTTCATTTGGTCCTGTGATGGTGTCTTCAGTGTAGATATGAGGGCAAAGTTGGCAGCGTGATTTGTTGCAGGGATATGTTCCTGCTTTAGTGTTTCTGTTGTATGATCTGTAGTTGCTGGTAAGTATCCTTTTAAGGTTAGGGGGCTGTCTGAAAGCAAGGAGAGGTCTGTCTCCCAAGGCTTGAGAGAGTGAGGGATCATCTTGTAAAATAGACTGTAGATCTTTGATGATGTGTTGAAGAGGTCTGGCTTGGGGGTTCATAAGTTATATCTGACAGGCAGTCTTCATGATGTCAAAATTAGAGACATCAGCTGTAGACATAACACAAGTCCTTGGTTGTATGAAATGATGTGTGGAAGGGTCAGAAGTGGAAGAGCTGTGTGGCCTGCTAGGTGCACCATATTGCAGAAACAAAACTGATGCGCTCAGGTAAAAGTTATCATTATTACCTGTGCCATGTCCTGATGTATCCTTCTGAAGACTCTGTTGTGAGAGGTTTCCCTGAAAAGGGAAAGGATACAGAGGTGCAGAGTTGGCAGAAACTAAAACTGAATTGAACACTAATTCTGGATAACTTTTAAGGCTGCTGCTGGTCAGTAGTAATTGCAGACCACACTTTTGGGGGGAGAGAGGAAGGGCAGGACCAGTGATCATCAAAGGGAGAGAATAGTGGCACAGATCCTTACAAACTGATCCACAACTCTCAACTGTATCATGAAACCTGTGACTTTTGTACCAATGATGAATTATGGTAACAGCAGGTAAAGGAAGGTCTCTTCTTCTGGAAGAATGGTCTTATGTTGAAAAAAAATCAGGAGCCCTTTGATGGTATGAATATGAAAATAATGAAAGTATTTATCTTCAGAAGGACTAAAATCTACTTTATTTCCTCCCCTAAGATGGAGTATATAGGTCAAAAAACTAAAGTGGTCCTCTGGAGATCTTTAAAGAGTGAAGCACCTCATCAGGTTTTGAACTAAAAAGATCATGGTCCTCAAAAGAAAGGTTCATGGTTGTGGCCTGGACTTCTTTTGGAATGCCTGATACCTGCAGCCATGATATTCTGTGCACCTTGACTGCTGCAGTTATTGATATAATCACAGCATCAGAAGCTTCTAAATATGCCTGTAATGTAGTTTTGCAACCAACTAGCCTTCCTGGTCCAATGTCTACAAATTGTCTTTGATGTCCTGAAGAAGTTTTTTGCTCAGATGTAAGGTTTTATTTTATTGGACAAAGACATATTTAGCCAGCAGAGACTGATAACTGGCTATGTGACTCTTCAGGCTAGCTAAAGAATATACTTTTTCTCTCAAGATGGTCTGGCTTTTTGGGTTCTTTATTCTGAGACATTGAATTAAGAGGACCAGGCTTCATAGATTTCAGGAGATACTGCTACAGCTAATGACACAGGAATACAGTGGATGAAAAGAATACTCAAACGTCTAACAGGGGAGTTGACAGCTCTGGTATAGTCTTTTTTGATATGGCAGAAATGGATATAGGAATGTGCCACAAAACTCTGCAGAATTTGGTTAATGGACTATATGAGCTTGACCTTACAGAGTCACAGTAACTTTACAGGCTCAAGTTTAGCCCCTGTCAGTTTGATTGTGGGTTTGAGTTTTCCCAGATGTTCAAGGGGAATGCCATAGACCATTTCTTTATTCAGGCCCCAGGGATCTTCTCTAGTTCCTTATGTTCCCTTCAGGAGTTTGAAAGTAGGCATGGCTTGACCCAGCTAAGTCCACATCCCTTGTTTTGTGAGCCCTTCCCTCGGGGTTTTTGAAGGGCATCTGGTGACTTCTTTTCACTAGAGATAACATGGCTGAGGCTCACTGTTCCTTTCTAATCCGTAAAATCTTCAAGGGTAACAGCACTCTGCCTACAGATGACCAAAGATTCTCTAGCTGCCAAACACTAGGAAACGGAAATACTATAATGAGTTTGGACAGAATTTGATTTTTCAAAAATAATTTTGACAGATACTATCAATGTTTATTTTCAAGCACTCCTTTATTATTGACTTAAATGTTCTCAGTTCTGGGACATTAGGTGGGTCAGACAATAAATAATTAATGACCATAGACATTGAAATTCAAAGAGTTAAAGCTTCAAAACTGGTAAAACACAAATTGTCAATATCACACATCACAATATACAAAGTAAACATCCCTAAATTAAACTCTAATAAGTTCTCAAGTAACACTTTTCTTATTTTGTCTATTTGTACATTTTTATTATTATTGATGGAAATACTTTGGTCCCATTGGTGGTGGTGAGTTTTTTGTTGTTGTTGGGTTTTTTGTTTTTTGGGGTTTTTTTTGCGTATACAGTGAAATCGATAGTGACCAATAAAAATCTAATTCTTCCATGCTTAACTATAATCAGTACTACTTGTTTGTTATAGAATTTGGGCAGCTGAAATGCTTAGCCAAGTATATTTCCTATCCTGCTGTTTTCTTAGAGGACAGTGGGTTCCTTACCCCAACTTTATTTTCCCTCTCCCTTCTACCCCAAAAATATTATGTCATGCAAAAGAATAAGTATGAGTCACCATGGTGAATCTTTTCCAAAAATAGGGCAGGATTGCTCCCTACCGTACTGTTATTATTCATAGCACAGTCAATGCCCAGAATGCCCATTATGTATCTGGGCCCCATTGTGCTAGGAATTGTTCAAAATATAAACACATCCAAAAACATGGTCCCTGAGCTGAGAAGTTTGCAAGTGTTTTCCACTAGTTTCATACGTCACAACTATAAAGATTCCATGACTCCTTGGAAGCATATACTTCAATCCAGTTTCCTTCCTTCTATTTTTCTATTTTTTCCCTCTGGTTTTGAGCAGTAACTCTCCTTGTTGATATGCTTCCTAACTCCCTCCCACCCCCTTCCTTGGATAGAGAACCCTCCTATAGCTTTCAGCATGGTAAGAATTCACTCAAAAATCACCCCAGCACCTTTTTCAGTGACAGACCATCACCTTTATCAACTAGCACACTCCCGTTCCCTCACCTCCTTCCCTTTGGGCTCTGGCCACATGCTCTCTCAGTCCCTCTGCCTAGCCTGGGGCTCAGAGTCTTGGCCTGGTACATCTCTGCTGCCATGGCCACAATCGCCATGTCTTCTCTAGCAGCCCATCCAGTTCTTTTTAATTGTTGGAGAGCTGACTATAGGGGTGGGATTTCTTGCCAGCTCTCTAGCTAACCAGAACTCTGTAAAGATGAAGAAACCAGTTTCTCCTGTTTGGTCACTTTCACAGTGGGGAGCCCAGAATCCAATCCCACTTTCATAACATTGGTACTGATTGGTGGAGAGGGGCTTCCTACTCAGCTTAATCTGATTGCTCCTAAGAATACTCCTTTGTACCACTCTAACTTCCCATCATCTTTGAGAAAGACTTGCATATTTCTGTCCTATCTGAAAACATCTAGCTTCATTATAGCGGGGAGATGTTCAAATAAGCATCTGAAATTTTTAATGATTTATTCAAATCAAGGATCATTTGCCTCAGCTGGAAATATGAAAATTGGTAAATAGAGAAGAGCAACACAAAACTGTGTATCATATTTGAATCGAAGGCTGAAACACAGAATCAGTTACTTGGACCCAAAATATTTGCTCTTCATAGCCATAACCAATGCTTGGACTATAAGCAAATCTTACTGCTTTTTAAAATATCTATCAAGATAGATCCTGCATTAGAAGTCATGTTGTTTAATTTAGGTAGAACATATAGGCTAAAAGGCTATGTCTACACTTGTTAAGTTAAGTCAACTCTGTTAAGTTGACTTAACAAGGTCAACTTTAAGTCAACTTAAAGTCAACACGTAACAAGGTCAACTTTAAGTTAACTTAAAGTCAACCTTATTAAGTCAACTTAAAGGAGCATCTACACTTAAAGTCAACTTAAGTCGACCTTGTTAAGTCGACTTAACATAGCCTGTAGTGCAGACAGGCCCGTCTACACTGGCTTTAAGTCGACTTAAGTTGACTTAATAAGGTCAACTTAAATCTTAAATCAACCTTCAGAGGTGGTATTATTCAGTTGACTTAAGGAAGCTCTTAAGTTGACCTAACAAGCGCTCAGTGTGTACGTAGAGTTCTGTAGGTTGACTTAAGCATCCTTAGGTTGACCTAAGGCACCAGTGTAGACGCACCCAAAGAGTCAAAGGTGTTAACATAACCTGGTCACTGTCCAACATTAAACTATATTAAACAACATTTGATGTTTGGTGTAGAGAGACCTTAGCACCATGGAGAACATCATTAAAATCTTTAAAACTGTTTATTAAAGATAGAGAAAAGAAGGAAAACACATTAAAGCATTTTAAAAGTAAGTTATTAAGTAAGGCTTTTACTTTAACAACATTTCTTATTTCTTTTAGCTGAAGGAAGTCTTTAAAGGAAAAACAAACATCCTTGTTTGTCAGTCTCTTTGGTGGTGTTAAAGATGATAAAAACTGCCCTTTTGGGGAAAAGAGAAATTAATTGAAATAGGCTGAGGCTGTTTAAGCCCAAGCCCATTTCTAATGAAGACAAAAGAAGACAAACGGGGAGAATAGAAAATGCAGCTTCTGTCTGTGATGTTGACTCTCATTTGCAACCTCATTGCTGGTAAAAACATAGGCTAGCAGAGAGTTTTATCAGCCACCCTGAAACCTGGCAAACTTATATCAGCATTGAGCTGTTTAGGGCACTGCATTTAGCTGTCTCTTGCTTGTCAGAGGCTTACATCAGTGCTGCAAAATATGCAGTCATGTCTTGTTAAGTCAGACAGCAAGAGAAGAGGGATAGGAGGGGAAAGAAATAAGGAAGGCAAGGCAAAGAACACAGAAGAAGGGAACAGGAAAGAAACAAAATCTCACATCCCAGGTGGTGTTTGTGATTTAGCCTGAGTCAACTGAGGTGATTTCATCTGGCTCTGGCTCTCTGGCCCAGTCTAATCAGGACATCTTTAAGGATTAGGATGAAGGGCTGGGGTCCCAGGAGACAGTGGGGGTAGGAGAAATGCTGGTGAACAGTCACAGCTTTTCTCCTCTGCTCAATTTTCCTATCCAGGTCTTTTTAAAAAAAAAAACAAAAAACAAAAAACCAACCTCCCCAAAATAAATGATGAGTCAAACAGCCCATCTCCTCATTATTTTTTTTTTACCAATCAGGTGTTATTTCCAACACACCAGTTTTGGCTCACTGATTTTCAGTTCCACACTTTTCTTGTTTACCAGGTATGATCTTAACAGAGTCCTTGAGATATATCAGAAGGCCTTTTTGTTTGGAGTAATTCAGTCTGTCTCACTTGTGCACCAACATTTGTTGTGAGATTTTATGAACTTATATTCATTTTTTACAGATGAGCTAAAAATAAAGGTAAATTTGTAGGCCCAATCATTTCAGTAGATCATTACCACCTGTAGATTATCACAAACTATAATAATAAAGTATATAGTTTGTTCATTTGTCCAACATATGATCACCCTTTTGCAGCTGACAGTTTTTTCCAAGCGAGCCTCATGAATATGAACCAATGGTTTTGCGACCAAGAAGTAATTAAGAGGGAGTTAAACTGGAAGAATTTTGAAATCTCACTTAGATGGTTATTGGAGAACATCATTTATAAAAACAAACAAAACACTCCCCTCTGCCCCCCACCCCTCCCGCTTTCCCCACACACAGTCCTTAGTCTCCTGTCTGTTTGGTATGCTGAAGGAATCTGAAGTTGTTAACAATCACTTGTCAACATTCAACTATGAAGTCTTCCCTATAGCTTTAAAAAGAAATCCATTGATATGATTTGCACCTTTAATATCACATACACCAGGATTCGAGGTGCTTTATAGCCAACTGACATCAGCCTTAGAACCTTTCATCACTGCGTGTTTGCCATTCAGGCATCCCATAATGGTAGTTACATTTATGCTGATGTAGCCTTTGTCCTCCCTGAAGTGAATGAAGGAGAAGGGAGCTGTTTGCTAATCTGGACCTTAGGAAATTTTTATTTTAAATCATGAACGGTTCACTGGTGACTGGCTCAATTACTAATTTGCTGTGAAATATACCACAGTATTTTGTGAAAGAGACTTGGTAACTACCAGGGAGACAATGGCCGCTATAAAGTAACTTATAGAAATGTCTGCACATTACCTAACACAACAAATAAATAACTCATCAAGATCAAAGAGGGGAAAAATTGATCCAATCAATTGTGTTAGGTAAATTTAATCAACCTACATGAACAGACCCGTTTTCTGAGTCCATTTTGGATTATAGCTGTGCATTAAACTATTTCCTTTTGTTCATTTAGAGTGACTAAAATTAAATTCCCATATTTCTATAGTGTGATCTAAAGCTTAATTAATAAATTATGTGGATTTTGTATATTATATAGGCTGAGTATTTTGTTCCAAATATGCATAATGCTAGTATAATCTTAGATGACAGAGATGCATAACTTACTTCTAATATAGATCGAAAACTTTGTGTTCTCTTGGTCATTAAATTAGCTTTTGAAACATAGTAATTGTTCATCTGCCAACTACAACACAAAACCCCACAAATTCTTGGCATTTCTTCAATGGTTCTTGCAAATAAAGGTACCCTAAGTAAAAGTCTGAATGTAAAATGTAGGAGTCTAACACTTTGAAGCATAGATGCTTTTTGAAAACTCACTGTCACTAAGCAATAATATAACTAGTTACAATGTACAAAAATATGAGAGAATGAAAGTATTATGGTGAAAATATTATGTAGATAGATAATAAATGGAGAAGAGTAATAACTAGATTCTAATAATGATAATAGCATCTGACTTACAGTCTTGATGCCAATTCAGAAAGGTCCTGCAAAGTCGTAACAGAATGAATACTGAGTCACCAATATTTATTTTCTTTTTCATCTTGTATTTTCTATTTTGTATATTTCTTTTTTCAGTAAAATTAATGGAAAGACTCCCACTGACTCATTGGAGTCAGGATTTCACTCCTGGATTTCACCCCTGGATGTTTCGGTCTGCTTCACTACAGATAACAATGAATGGCAAGCAATAAATAAATGCATTACAGAAGTTTTAAGAACAGTTGTCTTTCCAGTCGGTGTACTTGATAAATGCCCTGTTTCAATTTTAAAGTTAAAAAAAAAAAAAGTATGTTTCCCTTCTACTAAATTCAGGGGTAGAAATCTTCAGTGACTAAAACTGACTATTATTTTCTTGGTTATACTGCTCTATTTCAAGACCTCATAAATCCTTTGTATTGATTAGTTTTTACACTGAATGTTGTAGATCCCTAAACACAAGAAATTAAACTGAATGACAGATGCATTTTTCCCCTGGTCTTCCCAACAAGCACAGCAAAAATAAAATAAGAATATTAATGTCACAATGAACTTTGTATTCCATATTTTGACAAATCTGCTCTATTTCTGCATTTTGTTGTTGTTGTATGGATTAGGAAACAAAAAGCAAGGTGAAATGAGTATTTGAACCTACGGGAATATTTATCAGTATTTTTAATATAAGAACATAATTCAGATAGGTAATTCAGTGAGATCTAAAGAAAGAATATACGATATATAAAAAATAACCTTCTGATATGGCTTCCATGAGAATCTCCTCCCTCTAGGTTTAAAGGCCAGAATAGTTCATTATGGTCAAATGGTGTAGTTCAAGTCCAAACCTGAATATTTATTCAATGGAAGTTTTGGATAAAAAGGACGTCTGAATCTGTCTCTCAAAAACCACACACTATTTGGGTCACAGAGTATCATCAAATAAATAACTTCCCAACCCTGCAAAGACTTTAAGCATATGAGTGGTCCCATCAATGACAGGATACTCAAGTGCTTAAATATGTAAATAAGTCTTTGCCAGACTGGAGCCTAGTTTTACAGAAATCAAAAGAACTTTTAGAAATTACTGATCCATTTTCAACATGTGCAAAATTAAAACTGATGATCACCAGCATGAAACAGAAAATTATTGGATGATACCACTATAAAGCATTTGCTTTGTTTGAATAACCATAGTAATGTCTTTCAACATGACAAAAGAACAAGCTGCCAAATTGTCGACTGTATATGCCATCGACTCTTTCACAAAGTATGTCCAGTGCTTTTATCTACCTAGTTGAACATCCCTAGTAGAGCTGCAAATGAATTATTCATAGCACAAGTGAAAATACTCAACATATTTTCCCCTTTTCAGAAAATGAAGCATTTTGCATGGAATTTTCTGTACAAGCAAAAAATTAGGTTGAACACAGACTCTTCACTGCTATGGATGCCTGTGGGAATTTTGGACAGATTTTTTGTGATGCACTTTGAGTTGGCTGGGACTAGCAAAATGATATTGGTTGTGGTTCCCTTGTCAGCTGAGCTTACATCGTGGGTTGAGGAAGGTCAGCAAGAGCCATTCTGACTCTTTTTCCTTGGAGACAGAAGAGGTAGTTTAAGCGTTCTCTGAAAGCTAGTCTCAAAAGCATTGTAGGTCTGATTCTCATTTACATAGACTCTCCTTTAGGCTACTCCAACTGTGTAAAGTGGACTTCAAGTAGACATAAATTAAATTTGTGCACACTTTAGGCCATTTTACACTATTAGAGCAGTGTAAAGTGGTCTTAGTGCAAATGAGAATCAGATTCTCTCTGCAATCAAAAAGTAATTCATCTGGGGAATTAGTGTTATCAGTTATACCTGAGAAAATTAATGATCACATAGGTATAAATTATCATGACTTGATCAAATTTACAATACACAAGCAGAATAAAGTCCAGACCAGTGATATATATATATACATCCTACTTTAACAGAGCCAGGTTCACAAAGCTGAAGACAATTATGAGCAAAATCAGCTGGGAGGAAGAATTTAATCAGAAAAAATGTGATAATTGGGAATTATTTCAGAGCACTTTATTAGATTTCCAAAAAGCCACAATCCTACAATTTAGGAAGAAGACCACGTAAACTAAAAAACAACTTGCTTTGGAGGGGAAGTGAAAGTATAAAATAATTAAAGTGAAAGACAAAAGTAAAAATAGTTAAAAATATAATATGTAACAAATGAAGCGAGGGGAAGATGATAGTAGTAATTATATAAATCAGGGATTAGGTATTGTCAAAATGTATTAAGTGAAACAAAGGGATACAAGGAGTAATCTTGACCACAGATTTAAGTAGAATGAGAAAGAATTTTTTAAAATATACTAGGAACAAAAAGAATCCTGACAATAATATTGATCCATTACTGGGTGGAAATGGTAGCATTATCAACAATAAGGCAGAAATGTTCAGTAAATATTTCTGTTTTGTATTTAGGGGGAAAAAGATGATATAGTCTTATTGCTAGTGATAATACTCTTTCCATTCCACTAGTATCTCTGAAAGATGTTAAGTAAAAGCTATTAAAATTAGATATTTTTAAATCAGTAGATCCAGATAACTTGCATCCAAGAATCCTAAAAGAGCTGGCTGAGGAACTCACTGGATTGTTAAAGTTGATTTTCAGTAAGTCTTGGAGCATTAGGGAAGTTACAGAGGACTGGATGAAAATTAATGTAATGCCAGTATTTAAAACGGGTAATTGGGATCACCTCGGTAATTAAAGGCCTGTCAGCTTGACATCAATCCCAGGCAAGATAATTGGACAGCTGATAAGAGACTTGATTAATAAAGAATTAAAGGAGGGCCATATAATTACTTCAAATCAACACTGGTTTATGTAAAATAAATCCTATCAAATGAACTTGGTATCTCTTTTGATGAGATTACAAGTTTTGTTGAGAAAGTTAATAGTGTTGATGTAATAGATTTAGACTTCTGTATGGAGTTTGACTTGATATCACATAACATTTGATTAAAAATTAGAATGATACAAAATGAACATAGATTAAAAACTGGCTAACTGATAGGCCTCAAAATGCAAGTGTAAATGGGGAATAATCACTGATTTGATGTGACTTCAGGGACGTACCATGGGGATTGGTTCTTGTCCCTATGTTATATAATATTTTAGCAAATACCTGGAAGAAAACACAAAATCATTACTGATAAAAGTTTGCAGACATAAGCCTTGGAGGAGTCGTAAATAATGACGACTACAAGTCACTGGTTCAGAGAGAATTGGTTCATTAATAAACTGGTCACAAGCAAACCATATGTATTTTAACACAGCTAAGTGTAAACGTATACATCTATGTCTAAACAAAGGATGAAGGCTATATTTACAGGGTGTTGGACTCTATCCTGGGAAACAATGACTCTCGAAAAGATAAGTAAGTCGTATTGTATAAGCAGTGTGACACTGTGCACAAAAGGACTAATGTGGTCCTGGAATGCACAAACAACTATATTATATCACCCGGCCTCGAGTAGGAGTAAGGGTTTGTTTTACGTCTATATTTGGCAATTGTGTGACTACTGCTGGAATACTGTGACTACTTTTGAAGCCCACAACTGAAGAAGCATGTTGATTAAATTAGAGAGAGTTCAGAGAATAGCCATGAGAATGATTAAAGGATTAGAAAACATGTCTCACAGTGAGAGACTCAAGAATCTCAGTCTATTTAGCTAAACAAAGAGAAGACTAAGGGGTGATTGGCTTACAGTCTATAAGATTCCACATGAGGAACAAATATTTAATAATGTGCTCTTCAGTGTGGCAGAGAAAGGTGTAACATAGTAAAATGGCTGGAAGTTGAAACTTGACCAATTCAGACTGGAAATAAATTGTAATTACTTTAACTGTTAAAAATTTAACCATTGGAATAATTTACTAATGACTGTGATGAATTCTCCATCCCTGACCATTTTTCAGTCAAAGTTGAAGGTTTTTCTTAAAGATTTATTCTGGGAATTATTTTGGAAAGTTCTATGGCATGTGTTATACAGGAGGTTAGACTAGATGGTCATAACGGTACCTTCTGGTCTTGAAATTTATGAATGGCATTTAAAAATCTATAAGATTCCTATTTATGATTTTGTAAGGGTGAAACAGACAGCCTAAGCTATAAAATCAGAAACCTCCATTCCTCAAAACTATTGCCTTCTTAAATCGACCACTTTATACAGCTTAGGAACTGGTTCCATTTTCCTTTATCTGACTTCATATTGTATTGTATTCGAGTCATAGTATATCATCACATCCTAATGGTAACTGCTCTCTGAGCATCTGTTATGTTGTACCTGTGCCATGACAGGTCTAATGCAGATATCATGTGATTAAATCCTGTCTTATAACTAAGCATATCATAAGTTTAGACCACCTATATTTGCACTATCTGGGACAATTTATTTTACAATATACTGAAGCATCACATTTAGCTCACCATTTCTTATTCAGTGCACAGTATTATCAGAAAGATCCCTGTAACCAGGGCTTTTAAAAAAAATTCAGCTGAAGCTGCAGAACAATTTTATATATAGTGGAGAGGTACAGGACAGAGCTGGCCAAAATTTTCTGAATTTCAATTTAACATCTACTTTTTGGTTGAAAAACTGAATTTTGTCAGGGAAAGAAAAACCCTGGAGATTATCAATAAACACTTTGATTTGGGGTTTTTGACTAGTGATAGAGCAGACCGAATTTTTTTGATTATTGAAAAACTTCATCAATATGTCTGAAAAAAAGTCAGTAAAACATTTTCTAAACAACAATATGGAGGGTTCCCTTGCTGACCAGTCCTAGTATAGGAACAGTACTCAGAGAAGCAAATGTCCCCATACATTCAGAAAAGAAAGTGCCATGTTTCCAGAAGAGTTATTACTATGAGCCACAGCCTGAGGCAAAGGGGAAGGACTGAAATATGCTACAAAACTTCCTCACCATTGGTCAGCAAATAATTCCCAGCCTTAAATGAATGGCTAGCCCAGTGGTGTTACTTAGAAATATAACTCAAAGAAATGTAACTACTTCTAATGGCTTTTCAGGTAGAATTAAAATAAGTTTGGTATATGCATAAACCCCAATGAATGTAAGAAACAACCCTAATTGATCTAGTTGGTACTCTACATACTATTAAATATAATATAATTAAAATCATTATAAAAAGAAACATTTGTGTTTAACTACAAATTATATGCATAAAAGGACAACAGTGCAGAATTAGATTATCATACATCAGCGGTGTAATGCACCAAGCAACATAGAAGCACCTATAAGTAAAACACACCCCTACGTGAAAAGAACATTAGGTTTGAAATTCAAACACTCAAAAACTAGGAAAGGCCAGAATAAAAGATTGCCTGTGCAATCCTTGCACATATGCATTATGATAAAGTGTATCATTATGTGATCACATATTATTTTGTCCATAGGATTCCTGCCTGATTCAGTGCACTGAATGGATGTTGCTCAGTTAATAAACAGTTATTTAACATTTTGTTTTGTCCTTATAGTCCAATGTGTGATGCTGAGCTTTACTTAATGGACCCTATTCAAACCCTGCTCTGAAGAGAGAATAGTTCATTTCCTTACGGGCTTTTTTATTACCCTCATCACTATAGTATCTAAGGCCAAGTCCATATCGATGAAGACCTGCTCAGTCGATCTAAAGTTCAACTCAGTAACTCCACCCCCGTAGGAAGAGTAGCGCTGAATCAAAGGGATCGCATTTCCCTTCGACTCAGTGCAGTGGCGCTATGGAGCTAAGTGGGCAATAGAAAGTCGAAAGTAGATACGCAAGTTATTTTATGTAGCTTCGTCTTTCCCTTTGACAGCTGCCAAAAAAGGGCAGCAAGGGTAGACCAAGCCTAAGAATTACACAAACATTAATGAACAAGTGTATGGGGCTGGATGAACTGCATCCGAGGGTGTTGAGGGAGTTGGCCAATGTGATATCAGAGCTGCTGGCCATTATCTTTGAAAACTCGTGGCGAATGGGGAAGGTCCTGGATGATTGGAAAAAGGCAAATATAGTACCTATCTTCAAGAAAGGGAAAAAGGAGGATCCAAGGAACTACAAACCAAACAGCCTCACCTCAATCCCTGGAAAAATCATGGAGCAGTCCCCCAAAGAATCCATTCTGAAACACTGAGAAGAAAATAGAATGATCAGGAAGAGTCAGCATGGACTCATCAAGGGCAAATCATGTCTGACCAACCTGATTGCCTTCTATGATGAGATGACTGGATTTGTAGATGCAGGAATAGCTGTCGACATGATATACTTCACTTTTAGCAAAGCTTTTGATATGGTTTCCAACAGCATCCTTGTCGGCAAGTTAAGGAAGTATGGGTTGGATGAATGTACTGTAAGGTGGATAGAAAACTGGCTAGATCATCAAGATCAGCAGATGGGAATCAATGGTTCAATGTCTAGCTGGTAACCAGTAATGAGTGGAGTGCCCCAGGGGTTGGTCCTGGGGCCGGTTCTGTTCAACATCTTTATTAATGATCTGGATGATGGGATAGATAGCACACTCAGTAAGTTCGCGGATGACACCAAGCTGGGGGCAATAGTAGACATACTGGATGGCAGGGACTGGATTCAGGGAGACCTAGACAAATCGGAGCATTGGGCCAAAAGAAATCTCATGAGGTTCAACAAGAATAAGTGCAAAGTCTTGTACTTAGGACTGAAAAATCCCATGCACTGCTACAGGCTGGGGACTGATTGGCTAAGTAGAAGCATTATAGAAAAGAACTGGGGTTTATGGTGGACGGGAAGCTGGATATGAGTCAACAGTGTGCTCTTGTTGCCAAAAAGGCCAATGGCATATTGGCCTGTATTAGTAGGAGTGTTGCCAGCAGATTGAGGGATGTGATTATTCCCCTCTATTCGGCACTGGTGAGGCCACATCTGGAATCCTGTGTCCAGTTTTGGGCTCCCCTCTACAGAAAGGATGTTGACAAATAGAAAGAGTCCAGCGGAGGGCAACAAAAACGATTAGTGGGCTGGGGCAGATGACTTACGAGGAGAGAGAGAAGGAACTAGGCTTATTGGCTGTTTCTACACTTGAAAAGTTAGGTTGACTTGATGTTGAACTAAACCTCTGCTTATCATGCTGACCACTGTTGTCCCATTATTTCCTTGTAGTCCCCCGTTTATATATCTGTTATCTCCCATCTTGTATTTACATTGTAAGGTGCTGGGCGGGCCCCTTTTTTTCTTCTGTATTTGTACACAGTCTAACACACTTCTGATCCATGAGTAGGGTTCTTAGGCACTGTGGGTGCATCTACACTGGCAACTTAGGTTGACTTAAGGAGGCTTAAGTCGACCTAAACAAAGCCACATCCACACCGGGCTGTTATTAAGTCGACGTAAGTATTTCCTTAAGTTGACTTAAGGTAAGCGTAAGCCGACTTAATAACACCTCGTTTTAGGTTGACTTAAGCCTTAAGTCAACTTCTTAAATCGACTTAAAGCCAGTGTGGATGGGTATTAGCACCTAAATCAACCTTGTTAAATTGATTTAATAAGGTCGACAAGAACTATGTCTACACTAGAAAAGTTAAGTAAACTTTGTTAAATCGACTTAATAAGGTTGACTTTAAGTTGACTCAAAGTTGACCTTATTAAGTCGACTTAACAAAGTCAGCTTAACTTTTTTAGTGTAGACATAGCCTCAGATAATACAAAAAAAATAATATTAATTCTGCCAAACCACAACTGAGAAAATTTAGTTTTGCTTGGAAAAAAAATCTGTTTACCACCACTAAACCTTGACGCTTTTTCCTTTTTGGAATGGAAAAAAAGCTTTTCCCACGAAATTGTCCTTACTTGTAGAGCTATTACCAAAGTCATGCTACTTGTAGCTTTAATTCATGAAGAGCTTTTTTAAAATTAAAAAAAAAACAACAGGCCTTGTGATACTGACAATTCCGAACACTCCCATAATTCATTATCAAGAGATATGTATTCACGTCACAATAGCTCAAGTGGTAATCATAAATAAAGTGCAACAAAACATTGGTAGAAAGTATAAAAAGCTAAAATTCAAGATGTTATGAATATTGAAATCAGAAATATAATGGAAACACGATAATAAGTGTCTCCAGCTATAATACAGCAAAATTCAATTAAAATATAATCATTGACTTATTATTTAGAGGGTTTTTTTGAAATATCATATTTAGATGCTTTGTTACCCTTATTTCCCTTTAAAAGATTTTGTAATCATCCTTCTTTTTGCATATCCTATAAGAAGATTCATTTATTCTCTTAATTAAATAATTAGTCTTTGTTGATTAATTGTTTTAAGTAGTTCCATATCATGGTTATCTTCTCAAATGAAATGCTTCTCTGCCTTGATGCTTCCAGTATAAATTATAACCAATACAATTTCTTTTCCTCTACTCCATTGCTTTGTAAGGACTAGGGTTAGTATAAATCTATAAGCTCTTCTGTTCCCTGTTCCTTTCTCTATCCCAGTTTGCTTTCCTAATTGCCAGTATTTTTAAGCTTCTATATACGTGATAGTTTTAAACAACTAACCCAAACAGCACTGGTGGCCTTCTACTTTCTTATGTTCATCCCTGTCATCATGTACACCATTCACGGCTTCAAAGGCTTCCCCAGGGGTCCTAGCACAGTTGAAAATCCTGATTATAAGTGACATTTGAGTGGATTTCCAGAATTAGTGTATTAACAATTATACCCAACCTTAGGCTCTTTATTAACAGTATCAAGACTGTAGTCAAGTATGGAGTTCAATGCAGCTATATAATCTTTTCATGAAAGCAATTTCAGAGTGTGCATTGATCTTAGCAGTGATCTAGAGGTGGGAAAAGAGGGTAGCACTATGCTTCTGCTAAATAAAAGAGAGAGCAGTGGCCTTTATGAAGAGTGAAACATGGTATTTGAGGTAAGCACCTTGTTTGCCCTTCCATTTATGATCCTGAAGTTAGCGCTTGGGATATCAGACTGATCAATGTTCAAGAGTCCATTGATACCAATATTTTGGAATAATGTATAAAGCTACAAAAGTATTTTTCAAAACCCATTTATGTATAATGTAGGAAAGTATCATAATCAAATTACAGGGCAGGTCTTCATCTAGCATAAATTGTCATATTTCCCTTGAAATCCATGGAACTATGGCTACTTCAACCAGGTGAGGTGAGGATCTGTCCTTACATAGCCTAACCAAAACTGTATACTCTTCTGCTAGTATGTTAATAATTGATTAAGACATGTTCAACTACTGTTAAAGGTTATCAATTCCTATCAATGTTCTAACAGAAGTTAAAGACTACAGCCTACAAGTCCATATGAATAACTAAGGGTTTTTTTGCCAGGGGGTTTGTTTTTTGTTATCTCTGTATCCTATACATTAACAGTTGCCAGGTGAACCTTTTTATGAATGTAGATTAAACTCTCTAAATATAATCTAAATAGTATTATGCTAAAAATAACAAATTATCTGTCTGTTAATATTTTAGTAGTAATCATGCCATCAGTGTTTGACAGGGGAAAATAAGGGAGTAGTGTGATTATTAAAAGCATCTGTGATTACAGATCATAATTATGGCCATTTCAGATATTGATTAACCTGTAAAGAAACCCATGTGATAATAGCTTAACATTTTCCTTCTAATAAAGAAACACATTTGCTTTTAAGAGCTGATAGCACCAAAGATTAGGGTAAGTCAAGTATCAGGACAAGGTGATTACTTAACATCTGTGACCAAGAAAAAGGCTAAAGGAGAAAAATCAACCAACATCTGCACTGTCGGTAAAATACTTGTAAAAAACACAAGTGAAGTGTGATTAATCACCATGGATGTATGATTGAGTCAATTGACTGTTACTTTTTCATGATGATTAATCAGCTACAAAAATTATAATTGTCCCACTTCTAGTGGCTGCATGCTGTGCCTGATGACATCATTTGGGCTACAGATACTCAAGAAGTGGTTTTCAAAAGAATATGCAGATGAACCAGGAGGCGGGTGGGTTAAAACTACATTTTGAAGAACATGACTATCTTTACTATTCCAGGCTTGGAGTTGTCCTAGCAGCTTACTGAGTTGGCATATGTTATGCTATTGCTATTTCAGAACCTCATTATCAACACAAGTCAAAATTATAGATACAAGTTTTGTCAAATTGAAGATTATTATTTAATATTAGTTATGGCAGCACTTGTGGAGCAGGAAATGATACCCAAAATAGTACAATGACATTAAATACATGAACAGCACGTCCTCACCTGGAATTCTGTGTTCAGTCCATCTTAAGAAGAATTCAGAAAAAAATAGAGGAGGTTCAGAAACAGGCAATGAAAATTATTAAAACAAGACATTTCCATTTCAGCAGAGACTAAAGAGACTGGGAATGTCTAATTAGAAAGGAGGGAATAGAATAAGAGGGAAAATAATAGAAGTTTATAAGTTTATAAAATAATGAATAATGAAAATAATGAATAATGAAGTTTATAAAATAAACCAGGAACTCTTATTTATCCATTCTGACAATACAAAAAACAAAAGGATCATGCCATTGAATTTCACTTAACTAAATCAAATTTTAATTTATCCACTGATCCACTTTTACACTGTTGAAAGAAAAATAACCCAGAGAATTCATTGCAACTAGATATCTTTGAGAACAAGAGAACAAATAAAACCAAATATTATATGGATAATGCCAACATTCACCATTGTACTACAAGTGATATTTATATTTTAGCTCTTGAGGTTTCAGGGCATAAATCAATCACTAATTAAGGGGGTTTAGGAAGAAAATTCCTTTATGGAAAGGTTTTTCTATTGTTGACCACTACAGGGTTTCTTGCACCTTACTCTGAAGCAGAGGAGATTGGCTACTGTCAGAAACAGAGGACTAGGTTAGATGGATTGCTAAGCTAATGTGGTATGACAGTTCCTATGTTCCTAACAACACTGTGTAAGCTTCACAGCAGATACCAGTTTTGCATGTAAGTCTGAAAATGTCATCATTCTGTTGAGTGGGTAAAGAGCAGCATTTTATAAACACATAACCCTCAAGGCTCCTGAGAAAAGATTGTTACTTCAGGATCCTGGTTAATTTGTAAGGGTTGATGTACTAAGATCTGACACAATAACCCAAATGACGAATTATTCCAGGCAATTTTGCCCCATCAGGCTAAATTCAAATATACTAATGGACTGTGCAGAAGGGCTATGCACTGCAAAAACCTCAACCCCTGTTCACTCACTATTATTTTAAATGTCTCTGTGCCTATAAAGATATAGCTACATGCAGAATATGAGATCTTACTTCAAAGTTCAAAGTCTTATTTTGGAAGAGAGATTTTTAATGGAAAAAAATCTTTAAAATCCTCAGAGATAGCATCCTTAGAGGAATATAATCTTTTACATTCATTGAAGAGAGATTTCAGACTTGTTTCCAGTCAGTTCTGAGCAAGTGATACCTTTCTGAGATGTACATAAAACCTCAGTAATGATCAGTA
Source organism: Pelusios castaneus (assembly GCA_007922175.1). NCBI lineage: Eukaryota > Metazoa > Chordata > Testudines > Pelomedusidae > Pelusios > Pelusios castaneus. The sequence continues at coordinate 3,581,975 of ML686195.1, read as the reverse complement.
ATGAAGTGCTTCTTTTTTGCACATCCAGCATTTTAGCTCTAAAGTTCAAGAAAATAACACAATTTTGCTAGCACTATTCCCCTTTTAGCACATTGGTTTTGCTTTTGAACAGTGGCACTAACAGTGACAGAACCACAAAGAGCAATTCTTTTCCTCTTTAGTTTCGTGGTATATGTAGTTTTACATGTCTGCAACCAAGAGTTAATTTCTTCTTTATTCCACTGATGCTAACTTTTATTACCTACATATGCCAAAATCCACAGAGGAAATAGATTTCCTAAATACAAAAGACATGGTCTCAGTAACTTTTGGTATTTAGATAACAGAGGGAAACCTGGGAATTCTTGTCTCATGAGCTTTTTCCAAGGTACCTACTAATTGTTAATTATTAGAGACTAACTAAGTCACTGAAGTGAGTCATTTGGCTGGTGTCTCAAATGCTGTCATTTACTACTACACAAATCAGCCCGGTGATAGAGTGTCTTTAAATTAGGTTACAACCATGCAGTTATTGGACAGGGAGTAATTGATAAAACCATTAGTAACACTTGTAGAGATAACAGCTAGCAAAATCATGCAACCATAATTATTCCTAATGGATACATGCTATAAATTGTGGCAAGAAAAAAAAAACTTGCATTATCTTTCAATCAAATTTGACAGTCCTGGTAGATTACTGTAGACTAAATGCTCATGTATGAAAAAAAATGACCTATCAGAATTTCTTTGCTATTTTCTTTCCCTTCCCCATCGAATTATGTGGTGGGTTTAGGGTGGGTTTTTTTGGAGAGGGGTGTGGGGGGGGGGCGGTAATTTCTTTCTGTAATGGCTTTCAGGGTAAGGAAAATGCAGTCCTTTTTATTAGTTGTCTTTCCCATACTATTTTATATTTTCAGTCACACACAAGACATGTCAAGTCTTTTTGTAATGTGACAACATGAAAAAAATTATGAATCTGAATAAAGGATTTCAGGTTATATTACATTGTAGAAAAAGAAAAAAAATGTACTCTTTGTATATAATTAAAGTTGTATCTGTAATAACATTAATGGTGATAACATTTGTTTCAATGAACAGAGGCTCTTATGCATAATAGAAAAAAAATCACTGCTTATTTCTGTAATTCTTCCCTCCCCCACCTTTTCTGCAAGTGACTTAAAGACTAGAAACTATATTTACCTACTAAATGATGAGACTTCTATCTTGAAAATATATTTCTCTCCCATGTGGAAGTTAACGCTTCTCAGTCATGTGCATGAAGGTTCATGGGAAAATGAATGAATCAGCAGAAAAAGAAAATGTTATGGAAAAATAATTTTAAAAAATCTTCTTAGAATAGAGGAGTATTAATTACTTCCATCCTGGACCCTCCATCTACTTTGCTGGTGCAGTTATTACTCTGCATTACAAAAATCACAATTTATTACTTTATTGACTCTCTTGTTCATGGTACCCCGCATATGTTTACACAGTCATGAAAATGCATATTATCACTTTTGCGCTATGTTTTCATAAAAAGACGCTGTGCACAAGAAAATACATCAGAGCCTTTTACTCCCAGATTGCTGGTTCAGATCCAGCCTAGGTTTGCAGTGACTCCTACTTGAACATTTAATCTTAGGATATATAGTGTTGTAGCCGTTTCAAAAGATGAACCTGGGAGCTTAAATTCATGACTTTTCTAGATTCTAAAAATCATGGTCTTGATAAAGGCACTGAATTCATGGAATATTTGAAGAATCTTTAACCCACCCCTTTTTATGTGTCTTATGACTGCAGAGGTGTTAACAGGCCACTTCACCTTCAATGGTCCTTTAGAATATGTGCTAACTGTTCATGATAGACAATCTGTTCATCTTATATTTAGCTGCGACACTGAGAACAGGTCTACATTACAAATTTGTATCAGTGCAGGAAAAACCCACACCCCTGAGGGATGTAGTTATGCCAAAGTAAGCATGTAGTGCAGTGGTTTGCCAACTTTTTTTCTCAGGATCCAGTTGAAAAAAAATCATTTATGCCCACGACCCAACAATTACGTATTTGAGCAATGCATTCTAGTCTTTTGGCAGCAGCAGCAGGGGGTGCCACAACCGAGTGCCTGAGGACCTATGACCCACTAGTGGGTCCTAATCATAAGTTTGATCATGTTTGGCCTGAGTACCTTTCACAGACTTGAGGAAAAGCTCCATGTAGCTTGAAAGCTTGAGTCTTTTACCAACAGAAATTGGGCCAATAAAGGAGATTACCTTACCCGCCTTAACTTAGGCTCTTAATTCAGTCCTCAATGGAAAAATATCCCCCATTAGAAAAACACCATCATAATTTACTATTAACAGATTCTCCTGTTGGTAGTTTCTGCAGAGGGGCCAGCATGGTTGAATGCCCACACTGGAGGTTGTCATTCTAGAAGAGGGGTGTCAAACACTTGCATTGGGCCGCAACAGCATTCCCTAACAGAGAGAGAGAGACAACAGAGTATCGTGGCACTTTCAAAGACTAACAGATTTATTAATCGCATGAGCTTTCGTGGGAGAAAATCCCACTTCGTCAGACGAAAGCTCATGCGATTAATAAATCTGTTAGTCTTTAAAAGTGCCACAGGACTCTGTTGTTTTTCTACAATAGACTAACACGGCTACCCCTGTAGAGAGAGAGAGAGAAAGATAGAGGTCTTGCATACCCAGCGCTCCACAATAGCGCGAGGGTGTCAGGTCTCACAACATCACAGAGCACTGGGTATGCGAGATTGCACTCCACAACACCACACTCTCTCCCTATCTGAGAAAGAGAGAGTGCAGTTTTGCATACACAGCACACTGTGATGCCGTGAGAGTGCCATGGTATTTTGATTTATGGAATGTACGGCCCACTTGAAGTACATTTAAGTCCAATCTGACCCGTCATAGCAAATGAGTTTGACACCCCTGTTCTTGAATAAAGTTTGAATGATACAGGGGTAGCTGTTGCTTGTGCCGTAACTAGTCCCCAGGTCTGAGAAATCAAGCACTTTTTGTTATTTTGAGTAGAGGAACACTATGAAGATATTTCTTTAAAAGGCCAAAAATAATAATTTATAAAGAAAAAGACAATAGAATGCACTCCACCCACCACAGGTCATGTTACTTTCCCCATCCCACTGCTAAAAATACAAGGGCACATTACACCACTAAATTCTCTGCTCTGTTCTATCAAGGACATTCTTTCACTCCACTTGGGCACACAACAAACTCATCTCCATTAAGCAGAAATGCACATCTTACTCATACACTCAAGGACACAAATTAACTGGATTTCCAGAGCATTACTCCTCATACATTTGCCATGTCCAGGCTAGAAAGGCAGACAGAGGGACTTCTTTGGCTAATATTCCTCGTACCTTAGTGAGTAGGCTGCCTTTTTCTAATTTTTTTCTGGAAAAACAGATGTACAATATAATTAAGTATATAAAAAAAACCCAAGCCCTACTATAAAGCAAAGAATTATATGTACCAAAGGATTTTTATTTTCCTTACATTTCACTCTGATACACAAGTCACAGTAGACCTTGCATTTCTGCATTAGGGAGACTTGGATTAGTTTAGCAGCGTTTGTTGGCATCTTGTGAAGTCACACTAAAATGAGTCATCAACATCTTAATGGCATGTCAAAATGATTCCTTTGCTTCTACAGAGAAGCATCCCAACTTTGTATTGATATTCTGCATGTAGATTTAATGAAGATAAGATTTCATTTATCAAACTCATCAAGGTACGGGCAAAGGGGCATGACTCAGTGGGAGTCTGGCAAATTAAATGTTTGTATCCACTGGGTTAGCTCCAAAAAAGATGATTTGGAATGGTCTTTTTCTGTTGTAGGTGAGGCAGACATATACCCCAGAATTTTTTTCTGTTGTAAGTGGGGATGGACACTGGATTTGCTATGACTTATTGCTGGAATTGCTCTTTCAGTATTATGTGGTGACATACTGAGTTCTTGAAAAAGCACTGCAGCTCACTCCTTAAGTTGACAATTTAAATAGATTTGTTTTATGGCTGAATCAATGATGTTCCCTTATATATTACATGCATCAAATTTCAAGCAGGTAAATGCCATCCTCATCCTCAATAACCACATCCGATCGATTTTTCTTTCTGAATGATTTGTTGAGAATGTGTACACAAGCCCATACATTAAAATGCTGCTTATTACAAAACACAATTGTAGCCTACCCTAGCTTTATGTGCATTTTATACTACCCAAACTACAGAAATTCAATTAAAAAGAAAGTTAAAATCCAACATAAACATGTGGTTCCGTAACAATTGAAAGTGAACTTTAATACTGTTTTTAATGGAATGTTAAATGCTTATAAATCAGTTTTGAGTATTACAAATTAAGTCAGTGAAAATTAGTTCAGGTGAAACCCTTTGATTTTCTCATTGTCCTTTAAATTAGAAATTAACCATCCTGGCATACATACTGTACCAGAGCTGTGCAAGCTTTTAATATATCCACACTCGTATAAACCTCAGACTTCCCTGGAGAAAGTTGGTTTCTAAAGATTTAATTCAAGTTCCAAGGTCAAACTGAATAGATCTGAATTTCTCCTTAAGATGGAAGTTTCATTCCAATGAGGACTTGACTTCAATTTACTGCTCCTTCCTAAGTTGTGACAATATGGCACATAACATCACATCCAGATAGCAAATCAAATGCTGTGACAGCACAATGCCAAAAAGGGTGCTCAAGAGCACATTCAGAAGGTTTGTTGTAAAATGGGAAACCTTTTGCTCAGATAATCTCTCTTTAAATCCCCATTTTCAGAGACTTCAAAAAATTACCCTGTAATATTTAAGCAAATCCAATAAGCTTCCCAAGTTCTTTTAGACTGTCACAAGAGGGATCTGTAGCAACATTTCTCACTGTTAAAACCAGAAATTTTATGATAATATGAAAAATGATGCTAACATACTATATGCAAAAAAATTTTCATACAAGGATATTTCCTCATTTTCATGTGTTGTTTTATAAACATGCTTTATTCAGAACACAGGACATGGGACTTGGAAGTGTATCCTGGGATATGTCTACACTAGCAATTTAGGTCGACTTAAGAATGCTTAAGTCGACCTAAATTACTCCATGTCCACACTGGACTTTCATAAAGTCATCTTAAGGGCATCCTTAAGTCGACTTAATAACTACCACCTGTTAGGTTGACTTAAGGTCTAAGTTGACCTTATTAAGTTGACCTAACACTGGTGTGGATGCCCTAGGTCGACTTAATTCTTTAAGTTGACCTAGGGCTGGGGGAAGGGAGCCACAGCTCGGGAACAAGGGAGCCCCAGCTGGTGGCTCTGTTCCCCGAGGCTCCTCTGTCCTGGGAGCTGCCAGTGGCTGTCTTCCCTGGCGCTCCCCAGACAGGGGAACCTTCGGATATCCCATGTCCGTGGGAACACCGGTGGCTGTCTTCTCCAGCACTTTGCAGACAGGGGACCTCTGGGGATCCCCTATCCATGAAGCGCCAGTGGCTGTCTTCTCCAGTGCTCCACAGAGAATGGAGTGTGGCTCCCTTCTTGCCGTGGCTCCCTTCTCAGTGGGGAGCCAAGATTCTGTTTACACTTGAAAAGTTAAGTCGACTTGTTAAGTCAACTTAACAAGGTTGAGTTTAACAGAGTCACCTTAACTTTTTAAGTGTAGACATTGCCCTGGATCATTCAGTACCATATCATATAATCCTATTGATAAAGTTATCATGCTCCATTCTAAAATCAGTTTTGTTTCTCATCCCCACTATTATTGGGAGGCTGTTCCTATATCTTACTCCTCTGATGGTTAGAAACCTTCTTCTTCTTTTAATAAGAAATAATAATAATAGTCTAAAGATATTCACATTCAGTTTATATCCATTTTTTCTTGTGCAGACATTGTCATTGAGCTTAAATAGTTCTTCTCCCTCCCTAGTGCTCAGGTTCCTGATTAATTTATAGGAAGCAATCATATCTGCCCCTCAACCTTGGCCAAAGAAGCCAATCTCTTTCAGTCTTCTTTTGTAAAATAGGCTCTTCATTCTCCTGATCATTGTAGTAGCCTTTCTCTGCACCTGTTACAGTCGGAATTCGTCTTTCTTCAGCATGAGTAACCAGAACTTACACAGTATTCCAAATGAAGTCCTACCCATGCTTTGTACAATGGTAGTTAATACCCAAGAACATTTCACACTTCATATTAGAAGAAAATTTCTTTCCTGAGGTGGCAAGAAAGAAGAGATACAAATACCCTAGCATGATTTAAAGGTTTAACAATTATAACCAACCAACCAACCAACCAACCCACCCACCCGCCCACCCACCAATTCTCAAGCCAGTCTCTAGAGGCAGTTTGATCTAACAGGTTAAAAGTAACAGATTCCAAAGGTAACACTTTCACAATGCCTCCTTTACTGCAAACTGAAGCTCCACACTGACTACATACTGATGTAGCTCTCCGCCAACAACAGGATGTGTTGTTTGTCTAGATCTTGCCCAACCTCCAAGGTGACCTGCTATCTGGCATTCCCTCTGCAGGGAGCTCCAGGCTGCTGCCCTCAGCTCATTTACATGCAACCTCTGGATTCCTCTGACCTCAGGCTGTACTTCCCTGTTTTATGCTCTGGAGGCCATGGAGTAGAGTTGGGTGAAATTCTGCATAGAACTGTTGATTTGTCAAAAAATATAATTTCAGATGACCCAAAAGTATTCATGAATTTGACCCACTTAATTTTGTCTGGGAAAAAGATATTCAGAGTCAGCTTCAGAAGACCCATACAGGTATGTCCCTCCTAAATTCTAGCCCAATGATTAGTTCTTGGGATTGCAAAGACTCAGATTTGAAACCCTCGAAGGGAGCAGGGACTTGAACTCAATTCTCCCCAAATGAGCTGTCTACTCCCCAGCCTATCGCATGTTCTGGGGTGAGAGATGTAGAGTTTAACAGATTAGCTGTCTGATGTGGAGGTGGGCTTTGAATCTACATCTCCAACCACCCAGAAGAGTGTCTTAATCATGAGGTAATTGACTCATTCTCCCTTCTTCTTTGGCCTAATGAATATTTTTATATTTCTTCAGAGTGGAACAGCTTCAATAGGAAAAATTGAAAGCAAAATAGTCTATAACCTGATGGTTAGGGCACTTCCTGGCAGGGGGAAGATCTTAGTTCAAATGCCTGCTCAAGAGAAAAGATTTAAACCTGGGGTTGGTCTCCCAAGCAACTGCCCTAACCACTGGACTAAAGTTTCTGAAAGCTAACTGTCCTGAAATGTTTTTTAACAGACTTCTCCAATATCCTGACAAATTCTGGACCTATTTAGAAGGAAATCAACCAACCAAAATCAACTATTCACACTCACTTCTAAAATAGAGACCTCTGCTGGTTGGATATTAAAACTTGGGACATGAGACAGTGCCCAGTTCTGAGCCCGCTTGTTTCATTACACTATTTTTGGAAATGGCATTCTGATAGAATAATATTCTTTTGTCAAAAGTCTAAAAATGTTTCTGTAATTTTGGTTTCTGTGCTAAGGGTTATAGTGGGAGACCTTGATTTGAAAGGGCTGTTTCACGTAGAGTTTGTGAAGTAGTATTATAAGCCTAAGAGCCACCTATTTAAAATCTATTGACACCTATAACAATAACATAAAGTATATCAGGCAGGATATTTCCATATCTAGGAAAGTGAAAAACAGTAATGAATAACCATCTGGTTACATTCCAGAGGATTTGCTCCATTCATGGAAGTGGGTGACAACATGGCTTTAAAAAGAGATTACTAACCAGTGCACTCAGAAATACAAAGCACATATAAAAGCAGATAGAATTGAACTAATACAGAGTGATTTACAAGGACCTTCTAAAAAATTATTTCAAAGACAATGGTATTCTAGCCAGTTTTCCAGACAGCAATATGTCTAAGGAAGTTACATACAATATTCAAACAACAGAATGTCACTCTCAATGTATAATATAGATATAATTTTGCTGCTCTTGAAAAGATGGCAAGGTTGAAAGCATAAGCTCTGAGGACAAACTGGAACACCTAAATCTATGGAGTCTAGGAAGAAAAACCACTTAAAAGGGTATTTAATTAAAGTATTTAAAATTTTAAATGGAACAGATAATGTCAACATGAACTGTTTCTTCCAGACCAGCAAAAGAAGATAGGGCAAGAGGAACATAAATGGAAATTAAAGGAGAACAAATTCAGAACAGACATAAGTACTCATCCATGATAAGAATAATAAATGTGTTAAAAAACAGACAGGCAAGGAAGGATGTTAAGGCAAAAACTTTGGGGTCATTCCAAAGAGCTCTACAGTAGAAGTTCTCCTAGGGGAATTTGAGTAATGGAAAATAGGGTATGTTTTGATGAATCAAAAGCCTTTATTCTCAGTAGTTTCTTACATTGCTAAAATTAATTGGCATGTAAATATCATATAAATTTCAGCAGTCATTATTTATCACAATAATTATTTACTCTTTTGCGATGGTGAGTGTCTCCTGGAAAGTGCTGAGCACCCTCAGCTCCAGGTTGGAGACATTAATAGGAGGTAGAGTAAATCCTTCTTTGCACTCCAGCCCTTTGGACCCTTATTTAAACTGGAGTTGAGAGAGTTTAGCATTTCATAGCAAACATTCAAAAAGGTGCAGGATCAAGGCTTTCCATAGCACCATAAATATGCATAGCACTGTACAGCAAGCAAATGTGAATAGCAGGGCACAGCCTTTTATTTTTGAGGAACTTAAAGGCATCGTAAAAGGGTACCCCTCCTGTGCCATGCCCCTGAGGCCAGATGTCCTCTGCTGAGGCCCTGCCTCCATTCCCCCCTTTATGATTCTCCTTAAATAAAACTCTACCCAGGCTTTACTTTGGACCAGTAATGCTCTTTCTCTCACAGTCTACTGTATTGGCATCAAACACAAAACAATGCTCAATCTTGAGGCTACTCTTTCTCTTCCCTGAATTCAGTCTTTGCAACTCTACCCCACCTTAGCAGGCCACTCTAAGTCCTTCTTGGCTGGAATCTTTTCTACTCCTATGGAGCTTGCTGTTCCTGGCCCACAGCCTTCTTCAGCCCTCTGGCTCTGCCTTTCATGCCCAAACCCTTCCCCTCAATCGGAGGTATTGCTTGAGACCAATATAACTCCTATTCACAGGAGCTCTTCTAGACATTTCCTCAGCTGTTTCCTTCAGGACACTTTCAGCAGTTGTTTGGGTAATCCTTACCTCTTGACCTCTTGAGGGATCTATTGGGTAACCCTTACCTCTTGAGGGATCTACCTGTCTAGACAGCTCTCCCAAGAGGGGTGAGAGAGGTAACAGCTTTCTGCTGCCTATACGAGCCATTCTCAGTTTCTGGAGCCTGATTCCTTCTTTTATAAAATCAAAGTGCCTCTCCTTAAATCCCACTTGGGCACCAGGTAAAGAGTCCAGATGCACAGCCCAATGCTCTAAAAAGACAGGCATGGTCAACAGAACAAAACAATTAAAAAGACATAAGGAGACAACAGAGAATAGTCTCATAGCTTGCATGCTTCATGGAATAGATGGGTCTTCATTACGCTTTATGGAGGGGAATATATATTTGGCCTTATATACATTTCATATAACTATGTTCAGGACTACACTACAGACTACATATTTGGCAGATGGTACTTCTAAACATAACTTCTGTGAAAAGTGAAGTATTTATTATAAATAATTATTTCTTACAAAGATTCCCAGACAAAATCTACATTAACACAGAGTTACAGTTGAGAGCGCAAATCAGTAATTAGGATAAAATACGTTATGGGGTGTTGAAATAATTCAAAAACAAACATTATAAACCCAGAAAAATCAGAGTTAAGGTTAAACATACAAGATATACAAATACGTTAAGCTACAAAAATGCATAGCTAGGATATCCAAATAATCTTGACTCTGCCCTGGATTCATGCAATTTAGTGTTTGTAGTTTCAGAAGATTGGTGATTTTTAAAGAGAGATTTTTTTCATTTTTTCTCCCCTCTTTATGTTAATATAGAGCAGAGTTAGGGATATTTGGTTATCCTAAGTGTTCATTTCCATATTTTAAGAAGTTTGGATTTCATGTTTAACCTTAACTCTGAATTTCCTGAGAATATAATGCTTTTATTTTTTTCAGAATAATTACATCTGTAATTTATTCTACATTACTACCATCTAAGTTCCCTATCTTCAAGCATCTGTCGAAGTTGGATTTTCTCCCACAAAAGTTCGTGTGATAAATAAATTTGTTAGTCTTTAAAAGTGCCACCAGACTCCTTGTTTATTTTACCACATAATTGCAACCTTAACTTAATTTAAAAATAATTCTTGGCTGGCAATTTCTTGTATTTTTGAAAAAGATATTTAAAATTTTACACAGGAACGCTAAATAAGAAAGTGAAAGAGATTATCCCCATGTGATATTTCTAATGATTTAAAGACATTTAAATATTTTAAATATATTTTTAAACAAGTTAACTTTAGGGCCAGCATTTCAGATTCATCAAGATGCTTTGGGAGCTTTATTGCATTCTGCAGCATCAGAAAGTAGTCAGAGCATATTGGTGAGTAAAGATAATTTTTCAACTGCTTTTAACTTGCAGAGCAATCCAAAGCAGCCAGTGTTCATCCCAGTTGCCCCTCATATTCTCTTCACACATACACCTGTGCAATCACACACACACACAAATTTCCCCCTTCCTGCATCTGCTGCGTAATCCTCCCTCCCACATCCCCTACATTTTCCTGCATGTGTGGGCACACACATACAGAGTTCAGTACAACACACAGTTTTTGAAAAGTATTTAGAATTAGAAGTCATATTTTGATATTATTTATCACAATTGAAAGTTTTCTGTCAGCAGAGACTGAAGAATATTCCCTTCAGAGAAACTCACAAAGAGCTGTCCTCTTCCAAGATGGCCACTGGGCCCAATTTTTCTTCATGGTGCTGTGATAAAAAGCTGTGTTGCATTTTAATTCAACTAAGCCTATTGCTCCCAACGAAAGTGAAGCTATATTGATTTCAGGAAATATGAGAGCTATCCATGTTGTCTGAGGGCAAAAAGAAACACTATGAGGGGCAGATAAACAGCGGAAGTAGCCATTTTTGCTAACAGAAGATTATGCCTCAGTCCCACTGTGAACTAAAAAATATTTCAGCCATTTTGAAATTGGACAATTCTTTTTTTCTCCAGTATCTGCTGAAGGAGAACCATTCATTTACAAAAAGTAATGGCAAAAAAATTGCCAAAATTAGTTTGTACAAAAGGGTTCAGTGACTTAACTGTTTGGAAAATCTGAAGAGTCTGTTATTCCAGTATAAAGAGGGAATTTGGGACAAGAAATGCTTTGACATGGGATGCTTTTTAATATACTTAGGCATTAGAAATGCATCCACATGCAGATTTTATATCAATATAACTATTTTAGTTGGGGGAGATTTTATATCAAAATATGCTACCTACTTGTGTATGCAATTATACCGATATAGCTTGATCCCCCAAATATACCAGCATAAGCACTTTTGTAATGGTGTAACTGGGTCCACAGCAGTGATGTTGTACTGTTTTAACTATAAGTAGCATAGTTAAAGCAGTATAACACTTGTGTGGAGGCCTAAATTAATTTGAATTCAAACTAATTAGCAAATTTACTTGTAAATTCTCAGAAAGTAATTCGGTACTCAGAGTAAGTGATATAATATAGGGAAGAATATGCTGTGCTTTTAAAACATAACCAAGAGATTGAAATACCAACTTCAAGGTGGTTTTTCTTAAACTTAGCTAGGTTAGTAATTCCGGTTCAATCACCCTCTTTGTATTTTTGGCAAATAAGGAGAGGTGACTGGTTGATAAAGGGATGTTTCAGTCATTTTCAATTATCTGTAGAGTATTTCTTCACAGTAGCTTGGTTTCTGGTTAGATGACCAACAGAACAATGATGGCCATTTTACACTGCAGAAACAATGCTGGCAGGAGGATAATGAGAGAAACTGTCTCAAATTTTCCTATTAACGAGTGTAGCCAAAGCCCCCATTGGCCTTGCTAATGGATAATAGCATATTACACTATTGGTGAAGGCCTTTAGGAGATTACAGACAAAGTTGCTTAATTAGTAGAATCTGAAGTGTTACCCCTAAAGCTGTCCCAAGTCTGCAGCTCTCCTACAGTTTCTAATTATTTGCTTTTGAATAAGAATGCAAGATTAGATTTCCCCATGTGATTGTTTTATAAAATCTGAATGGATATTCCAGCATTATTTATTTCAATCAAAATCACTCAAACTGAGCTTCACTACAGTTGTATGAATATGGCAGATCTGGTATTGATATTGATTTTCCAGTAAATCATCTTAAATCCAAATGATCAAAAATCAAGACAGGTCAACATCAAAGAAACAGGAATATTGGCATGAAAGCAAGCTCTGTTGATTGGTACAAATTAAAAGATCATTTATTAGTGATTATGCTGTATAATACTGCCAATGCCAAATGAATGCAATTAAGATGAAAGGGGCCCCTGCAGCTACAGGGGTTAATAAAGACTGAATTCCTAATGATTTTTCCATTAATTATGAAGATGTCCACAAAACAGCCTTAACAAAGCGCTAGCTACCTCAAACAAATCTTTGTAATCTGAATAAAATGCCTTCCTTAATTGACACATTATTGGGATAGTGTAAAGATTTCAACAGCTCTCCAATCACGATGTGCCAAATAAAGGGTACTCTGAAAAGACTGCAAAACTTGGGGTGTGGAATAAAGCACATGGTGACTGATATTTTGAAAGGGCTGAAACAGTCCTTGTTCCAGTTTTATGAAATATCATCTCATGTCCATGAATATTTAGATGTATATCTTTTTTCTTAGCGGAAGTATTGCTAAAGTCAATAAGCATTGCCATTATCTCTCCTAAATGGAGTTTTTGGAGGTTGAGAAGGCAAGTAAAAGGGAATGAAGGAAACTGATAGCTAAATTCCAGCCAGATTTAACACAGCTATTCTTCTGCTAACATTGCCCTGGGATAAAAGCCATGTGCACCTAAATACATGCAGTTCATTCAGAGCATGGATTTGGCCTTTAAAAAATGGAGAGAAGGGGAAAGTACTTAACCTGTAATTCTGTGTGCTTGAATATACCATTTCATAGGATTTTCACTCTTGGTTTTCAGTCCTCTAGCATGTGATTGTCCAGACATTTGCAAAACTAAAGAGAGGTGAAACATTCTGAAATTGCAGTGCAAGATATACAGCCTTCTGGTGCCTTCATTCCCTTTTCAGTTGCTGCTGAATGAGGAGCTCACTCTGTTCCTGTGAGCAGTCTCAAATCAGTCTTTTCGGCTGTTTCCTATTTATTCACGGGCTTTCCACAGGATTTGTAACTGATTTTTATCAGGAACATCAGCTGTCTTTTGTCACTTAATAAAACAAAAAAAGATAATATAAAAATTAGAAGATTGCCTGAATGCTCATTAAGGCACGTATTACCTCTTTACATTAATGTCACTACTAACAATACTTGTTTTTCATATTCTTTCTCGCAAGGGTTGCTTTTCCAGGCGTACTTCAGCTTAGTATAAAATGTCATTGCTACTGCAAATCCCTAGAGTGGCATCACTGTAATACTTTCTGGTGGGTGTATTCTGAGTTTAAAGGGGGGTTCTGCCAAACCATTCAGGCATGCTCCCTGCACTGTTTAGCAGGACTCATCAGTTTTATCTTCCAGAAACCTGGCCAGTTATACAGGCTCCATCAGACTCCAGCTACTTTAGCTTTGACACAAAGTGACCATTATGGATGCAACACTGTCAGATTTAACTTCCTAGATGCAAGGGTTTGAGATATTTTGAATCTCATGGAACTACCCCAAGGAGCAGGACTTTAGAGCATTGAAATTACCCTCAGTGCCATAAATTCACACAACTGCATAATACTGCATATTGGCTATTCTCAGCTGAGCTTGCTTCCCAACATAGCTTTCCTAGCATTTGTATAATGCAGTTATGTAGCCAATGAAAATGGAGACTTTGTGAGATAATCCCAGACTTCTGACATGCTAACCCTCTTAAAGGATATGATAATCTGTGTTTGGATTTCATCTGGGGAATCCCCCAGCAGGCATACGTGCATGCACAGTCATCTTATAAACAAAAGTCCTGCCATAAAACCAAACCAAATCTTACTTCTTAATAATTCAACAATCTGTATTGGAGTTTCTGATGCAAGTACTATCAAGTTAACCCTAGAATGGCATCCTCTGGTACATAGAGATCACTGTTAAGGCAGCAAATTTATAAAGTAAGGACTTACGTGCACTGCTCTGTCCAGCTGTTCTGCCATTGACACAATGCATCATTAAAGCATCAAAACTCTAATATTCACCAAACTCCAAATACAAAGAATATGTGCACATGCCACATGTATTTAATATCCCAAACTTCAGTTTAGAGCTAGTAACTCCAGCAAATATCTAAATGTTTGGGATGGTTTCCTGAAGAGTCCCAGCCATCAGTTTCCAAAGCTTATGGAAGGGAGAGCGAATGCATCTTGGGTGCGTCTACACTTAGAAATTAAGTCAATTTAAGGAGGCTTAAGATGACTTAATTTACTCTGCGTCTACACAGGAATTCCTTAATTTGATTTAAGCTGCTCCTTTTGTGGAATTAAGGAAAAGTTAATTCAAATTAATAACACCTTATTTTAATTTGAACTAGCACTTAAGTTGACTTCTTCCGTCGACTTAAGCCAGTGTGGATGCCTAACGTAGGGCAGGGGGACAAGGGAGTGCCGCATGGCTCCCAGGCAGAAGGGAGCCACCGTAGCTCCCTTGTCCCCAGGGGAGCCCGTGCTCCTTTCTCACCAGACCTGTGGCTTCCCTGCAAGAGGAGCCATGGTCCCAGGGAGAAGGGCTCCCCAGCCAGGGCTCCAGCCATAGGGAATCCCATACTGGAACCCTGGCTGGAGAGCCCCAGGGGCTCCCCTTTCCCTGGGAAGCCACTTGCGTCTTGTCCTGGGGAGACCCAGCCTGCGTACAGTTGGCTCTCCCCATAGGGACAGGCAAGCCACGAGTGGCTGGTCCCGGAGAGAGCCAGTCCCTCGTGGGGCTGGTTCTCCTTAAGACAGCAAGCCACCAGCCCTGAGTGGTCCCAGGGAGAAGGGAGGCGCAGCCTGCACTTCCTTCTCTGGGACCAAGTGGTCCCGGACAGAAGGGAGCCTCGCTCTATTCTCCATGGACCTGCAGGGTCCAGGCAAGAAGGGAGCGCACTCCAGCCGACAGGGGATCCCCGGGGTTTCCACTGTCAGCTGTAGTGCGGGGCTGGCAATTGACAGCTCCAGATGACAGGGGAAACCCCAGGGATCCCCTGTCAGCTGGAGCGCGCTTCCTTCTTGCCCGGACTCCGCGGGTCCGGGGAGAAGAGAGCGGGGCTCCCTTCTGTCTGGGACCGCCTGGTCCCAGAGAAGGGAGTTCAGGCTGCGGCTCCCTTCTCCCCAGGACCTGAGCAGTCCCAGAGAAGGGACCGCAGGACTCCTTTCTCCCCAGGACCCGCGCTCCTGGCCAGAAGGGAGCCCCGGCGCTCCTTTCTCCCTGGGACCACTTGGGGCTGGCAGCTTGCTGTCTCAGGGAGAGCCAGCCTGTGCAGGTCTGGCTCTTTCTGGGATGAGCCACTCGCGGCTTGCCTGTCCCTGTGGGAGAGACGGTCCGTGGAGCCGTCTCTCCGTGGGATATGCCGCCAGCGCCTTGTGTGTCCCTGCGGGGAGAGCAAGCCCTGCACAGCTGGCTCTCCCCAGGACAAGCCGCGAGTGGCTTGCCTGTCTCGGGGAAAGCCAGGAACTGACTAAGAAGGTTCTAGAAAAAATGGAGGCAACAGAACAGAGGATAGAGTCATGGGCAGTACTGCAGTGAGCAAAATAACTAAGAAATAGAGTACCCCCATATCTGGAGACTTCACTGGTGTATGAAGGCCCCAAAATGGGAATACTGTAGTGTTGACATCTTTAATTTAATTCCTATTATTATTACTGGTTGTTAATTGTGAGTACTGTGCCAGAACAGTAAAAGGTCCTTTCATGGTTTGGGATATATTTTAGAAAAGATTTCACATATGTTGCATATGTAAAAATGACGATTGAATATGGAATTGGGCTCATCTTCATATACTTCCGCTGTTCCTGTTAAACAGCAAGCAAACAATTCTGATATATAATCTATTTAAGTATGAAACTGGATCTTCAACATAAGGACCAAATTCATTAATTTCTATGATGTCATGTGAAGGACAAATTGGACTTTTAATAATTTTATTGCACCGCCAAACGTATATCTTATCTTTGTCTGATCCACCCTCAAACATGTATTTTCAGAACAAATAACTTATTCTAGTCTTTAGCAAGGAAGTCCCAAATTCAAATAATATATCCCAGAACAATAAATAAAAAAGCTGCCAAATATGCAAACATAAATTCTACTAGTCTTACATATTAGGTTTTATTCAGTATACTATTAGAGAGAAATTTGGCCTGATT
The DNA here is from genome assembly GCA_007922175.1 of Pelusios castaneus. Taxonomy (NCBI): domain Eukaryota; kingdom Metazoa; phylum Chordata; order Testudines; family Pelomedusidae; genus Pelusios; species Pelusios castaneus. The sequence continues at coordinate 3,565,428 of ML686195.1, read as the reverse complement.
TTGAACTCATTGGTATAAATCAGGAAAAGCTTTACTGCAGTCAACAAAATTATACAATCAGCATCAGCGTTAGTTTTTCTTTTTAAAATACGAGTAATAAACTATTGGTTTAATAAAACTCTGAGTAGTAAAAAGAAAATCAGATTTCATTAGAATTCTATCTCAGTACAACTGAGCTTTGCCTGGACTAATTTCTTTCTTGGTTGTGTTATCCATTGTTTATATGGATTTTTGTTTGTTTGTGTTGTTTTTTTTTTAATTTACCATGAGAAGGTGCTGATCACAATGAGCATGCAATTTGAATGAAGAAGGAACAGATTTGTTCATAGACAGAGAGTTGTTGATTGGCCAGTGGTTGTGTACATGTCATTTTAAGAGGTTCTTAAAAAAAAAAAAATTGCATCTGCAGTGGAACTAAGTTTAATATTTATAATAATGCCCATCATCATTAATGTTTGCAAAAGCTTTGCATGTTGGCTAAGGAAGCAGTATTATTATCTGACAAGACACAGAGACTGAGGCAGAAAGGAAATGGCTTAAACTTTAACATCCATGCTCACTGTTGCATAAGCATGTGTGTGCAGACCAGTCAGGAATTGATATATGTAAGTATTTTGAATAAGCAGCACAACTTTAACACAGTGAAAGTCTTACATTTGTATGGGTACTCAGCTGTGGCTGACTGAGGATTCCACCTGGAGAAGGCAGCTCTAATTACCAATCAGCGGTCAATAGTTTTCTGCTGCTGGGTTCTGCCTAAATAAGCAATCTGTCAGTCTATATTCTTACCAGGTACCTATTACCATAGTATATCTGCTGTCCTCCTGAATAAGAGTTAACACAAGAGAGGGACTAACAAGAGGACTGACTCCAAATATCTGCTAATTGTGGTTGTGTACCCTCCTTCAGTCACTGCTTGGGTTCCAGTTATAGGCCTGCAGTGGAATAGATGTTGTACTCCTTGTGTTGCAGTTGGCCTGACTTCAAGAATTTCCTGTGACCAGGGATGCAAAGCCTAGGTTCTGCAGTGAATAAAGTTAAGGCGACTTAAAGTCAACCTTGTTAAGCGGACTTAACAGTAGACATAGCTGTCCATACTGGCTTTAAGTCAACTTAAGAAGGTCGGCTTAGTACTATTCCCGGTCCACACTGGCTTTAAGTCGACTTAAGAAGTTGACTTAAGGCATAAGTTGACTTTCAGAGGTGGTATTATTAAGTCGACTAAGCAAATAAGGAAGCGCTTAAGTCGACTTAATAAAAGCCTAATTTGGATGCGGCTTTGTGTAGGTCGACTTAAGCATCCTTATGTCAACCTAAGTTGCCAAAGTAGATGCACCCAAAGTGACTGATGTGGACTCTCTTTGGGTGCGTCTACACTTACAAGTTAGGTCGACTTAAGGAGGCTTAAGTCGACCTAAACTACTCCGCGTCCACACTGGGTTTTCCTTAAGTTGACTTAAGCATTTGCTTAAGTCGACTTAAGGAAAAGTTAAGTCGACTTAATAGCACCTTGTTTTAGGTCGACTTAACGCTTAAGTCGACCTTATTAAGTCGACTTAAGCCAGCGTGGACGGGATTAGCGCCTAAATTGACCTTATTAAATTGACTTAAAGTGTTAAGTCGACTTAATAAGGTCGAAAAGGGGCTACGTCTACACTAGAAAAGTTAAGTCGACTTTTGTTAAGTCAACGTAATAAGGTTGACTTTAAGTCAACTTAAAGTTGACCTTATTAAGTTGACTTAATAAAGTTGATTTAACTTTTCTAGTGTAGACATAGCCTTTGTAACTTCAGACAGAAGTGGGGACTAGAAATCAGGACTTCCTCTTTTTCAGGTATGCACTTAGATATTTATCTATAGATCTCTCTACCACATCATTTGCCCCTTAGGCCTTAACCCAAGTCCTTATGCAGTATGCAGCAGGGTGTATGTACGTTGTCTTCTACTGTAACCAAATTAAAGTACTATGTTTATTCCCTCACACTGAGGAATATACATTTCAATATCCTTTTGTCCCAGTTCCTTTACTCTCAAGTGCACATTTTAAAAGAGGGTGGGGTCTGGTGGAAAATGGGTTTGCCTAAAATGTGAGCCTATCACAATTCTCAGCACACTAAGGAAATAACTTAGCTGTATGTTTTCTTTGGTCACAGTTCCTACACTAACAAGGAGTAACTTTGTCACTGCACTGCACACTTATTAATTTAGGAATGGCTTCTCCTGCTCTTAGCAGCTCCACAGACTCGCACTAGCATGATAAAACCAGCTGTGAGAATGTTGCAGCTTCGGCTGGAGCTCTGGCCCTGAAGACAAGAGAGTCTTGAGAGCTGGAGATACATCTACACAGCTATTTTTAGAGCACTAGTGTAAGCCCCACTACTGAGAGTCTGTGTTCATTGCGGGAAGCTCACTCCCAGCTGTAGTGTAGACATGCTCTATGGGCCTATCACTGAAATGTCATGTCTACCATGGTACACAATTGCCCTCACAATGAACACCCCTTTCCATTTGAATTAGTCATATCCGTTGTTTAATGAATGATTTTCTAGTTACTGTCTTGAGTAATTGCACATCAGTGTGTATTTAAAACATATTCTTTTAAAATTTCTGTAAAAAAAGTGGGCAGGCAAATTACTTTTTCAAACTGAGTTCTTAATATAATAGAAACAACTGAACTACTAGTTCCAGGTTTTACTGAGACCATATAGAATTTTCTTAGAAAAAGTTATCTTTCCATATTGTTCTCTTTTGATTTAGGAAAAAATAGATTGAAAATTCCTCAGAGTTTAGGATTGTGGATATACATGTAAAAATGTGTATAAATATACATGATCTCTAAAAAGCAGGCAACTGAAATGTAGATGACCATTTTCATAAAAATAAACAAGGGGAATTCAAACTATATCCAGTAGAAAAAAATCCTGAAAAATTACTATCTTTGCTTTAAGCCGCTAGTGTCCAACTAATTTAGGAGGTCTGTGTTCTTGTAATAAGTATTAAAATTAGTTTATTCTCTCTTCTACATTGTGTATGGATAGATATTCTGCTGAAATATGCAAAATTGAAATGTTTCACAAAATGCTTCCCAGAATTTCATTTCAGAAGAAAACTGGGGAAAAAACATCCAACAATAGCAAAACACTATTTTAACCTTTTCATAACAAAATGTTCAATTTTTAATTTTGAAACAAATTTTCATTTCATTTTAAATGTATATTGTGTGTGTATCTGTGCACACACACATAAGCTTGCATGCATATGTCAAAATTGAAATGAAATGTTCTGATTTTGTCAAAACAAAACTTTTAGATGAACCCAAAGTAATTGTTTTTTTCAATGAGAATTTTCCTTCATAGTGAACGTATCATATTTCAGGTTTCATTTCAATTCAGAAAAAAGCCTCTTTCAAAATCTTGGAATCCTTCTTGAAATGAAATTTCTATTCTCTGCACGTTACTAATAAAATATTACTTCCATTTTAAGTAATAAGGATTTAAATCTGTGCTTTGCTACCTAGAAGCCAATTAAAATCATGGTCAATGATGGTTATAGCCAAATTCTTTACAGCAAAAGGCAGGAAATAGCAAAGGAACCTGCATTAAATAGAAGGCTCAAACCTCTTTCTTCCTTTTACATTTCCCTGTAAAATGCCTCTGACGGTCAATAAGGAACAAAGGGTTTTAGAAGCCATAGCCATTCTAAAACATGGCTAATGGACTCTTTCCCCCAAATCATAGTGCTAGCATCTGAGGAATTATATAGAGTACAAGATCTTCCAAACACCAGTGTTTGAGTGGGGGAAAACCTCATCCAAATTTAAAAATGAAGGGGACTAGATGGTACAATACTTTATCACCCTTTCAACTTAGAGACCTAGATTTAAATCACAAAGTAGGTAAATAAGAAAATAAACATAATCCCCATCTATCAGGGGTTCTCAAACTTTTTTTGCTGAGACCTCCATTGAAAATATTTCAAGCTGTGATGACACCTACTCTCAAAGTGATGACCCCACCTGACTCCCCCCATGCCATGCCATTGTTACTGGCATGCATGGTGGCTGACAGCTTGTTACCACCCTATAATAACCTCACAACCTCCTGAGAGGTCACCACCCTAGTTTGGTAACCACTGTTTGTACTCCTAGTCTATCATGCAATTTTCAACATTTCTATACATCTTCCAGTCTCTTTTTGTAACAACCCCCCCAAAAAAATCAGGATTTATATACAATAGAAGTCATGTGGAGGGAAATTTATAGAGTCACCTACATCCATTTTCTCTGGCTCTCCAGTGCTATTATTTCAATGGGAAGATCTCTGAAGAAGAGAGGCTGAACTTTTACTTGAGACTCGCCATGTTGCTCTATTTCCTACTTTTCTGTTTTGTGATTATTCACCTGGCATAAATTGCAATAACATATAAACAAAATTAAATTTGTAATGAAAACCAAGAAAAGCCAGGAATGTCGGGGCATCAAGTTTAATGATGAATAGCTGAACTTTTTTTTGTTATTATCAAAACGAAAACATTTAAATGTATTCTTTCTTTGCGCTGATTTTGTATTTTGCATATTTGACACAATATCCCTGGATAAAGGTGATTTATCTGTATCTTCCAAAAAATAAAAGTGCTTAGTATTCAAATACGATGTTTGTAAAATGGGTGGCTGGCAAATCAGTTTATCATCCTCAGTTCACCAGGCTATTCTCAAGATATTTACTGGTCTCTTAACCATTGGGATGGCTCATAACTATGCTAGTCTTATTAGATATTTATACCATATAATGTACAATTGCCTTGTAATACTTAGGTATTTGTGTAAGACTATTAGAATCTCTAGAACTTGTCTAGTGCTGTTCATGCAAACAATATGCAAATACAAACAATATACATTTTAATAAGGATACATGTGAATACATACATCTAAAAGAAAGGAATGTAGGCCATACTTACAGGATGTAGGATTCTGTTCTGAGAAGCAGTGACTCTGAAGAAGACTTGGGGGTTGAGGTGGATAATCAGTTGAACATGTGTGACACTGTCTAAAAGGTTTAATTTTATCCTTGGATATACAAATAAGGGAATCTGAAGTAGGAGTAGAGTAGTTATTCTATCTCTGTATTTGACACTGGTTTGACTTTTGCTGGAATACTGTGTCCAATTCTGGTGCCCACAGTTCGGGAAGGATGTTGATGAAGTGGATAGGGTTCAGAGAAGAGCCATGGGAATGATTAAAGGATTAGCAAACATATCTTGCAGTGATAAATTCAAAGGCTATGTCTACACTTGCAAGTTAGGTCGACTTAAGGAGGCTTAAGTTGACCTAACTGAGTACCTGTCCACACCAGGTTTTCATTAAGTCTACTGAAGAAATTCCTTAAGTCGACTTAATGAAAGCTTAAGTCTACCTAATAAGAACCGCCGGTTAGGTCGACCTAACCCTTAAGTCAACTCCTTAGGTCGACCTAAGCACAGTGTGGATGCTTAAGTCCACTTTATTAGGTAGACCTAAGGGCAGTTAGGTTGACTTAACAAAGTGGACTAAGTCCCCGTTCAGGGAAACCACTTTCTTAAGTCGACTTAATAAGGTCAACTTTAGGTCGACTTAATAAAGTCGACCTAACTTTTTCTGGTGTAGACATAGCCCAAGAGCTCATTCTGTTTAGTTTAACAAAGAAAAGGTTAAATGGTGACTTGATTTCAGTCTATTAGTCACAATACGGGGAATGGAGGGCACTATACATTTAATGGAGGGCTCTTCAATCTAGCAGAGAAAGATATATCATGATCCAATGGCTGGAAGTTGAAGTTAGACATATTCAAAATGGAATTAAGGTGTAATATTTTAATAGTGAACGTAATTAGTTATTGGAACAATTTACAAAAGGTCATGGTGGATTCTCTATCACTGACAATATTTAAATCACAACTGGATATTTTTCTAAGGAATTATTTGGGGAAATAGTACTCCTGGTTGAGAATCACTGATCTGGAATTCATTTCTGAAGTCTCTCTTTGTCATACTTCATTTATCCACTCCACTACCAAATTCTATGATGCAATCACAATACCTCTGCTTAAAGAAGAGGTTTTTCTTTTCAGTCTATCAACATGTTGATAAAAATATCAGCCTTTTAATTTCCTATTCCCAGAACTACCAGCTTCTGCCAGTGTACAAACAAAATATCTTGCTTGGAAGCATAGAACACTACCACTGGGGCACTAGGCTAGCTTTTCCATTTTTAAAAGCAAGCAGAAAATCTCTGTTTAGTTTAGCCCATCATTTTGTTGTGTTGATTTTTTTCATATTGTTAGATACCAAAGCACCATCTGATAAGATGCCCTTTCTAGAATTAGAGGTAGGTGTAATTTCGGGAACAAAGTATTTATGGAAAAAATACAAATATGGTGACACCAAAATATTTTGCAAATTCATTTTTCACCAAAGTGTTCATTTAACAATCCTCCTTTTCATTTTAATATTTTCCAAATGAAGTATTTCTTTTTTTTTTAAATTCAAAATGAACTCTCATTCAGAAATTTCCTTCAATTTTATTGAAAAATACATACTATAAATATAACATTTTTAAAAAACCTTTTGATTTCCCAGAATTGGAAAAAAATCATTCACTTTTGACTTGAAACAATTTTGTTTTGATTTCCTGTTTTGCCAGTGAACCAAAAAAATCTGTTACTTTCTCAGTTCTAATTTAGTATATTGTACTGAATCAGGAATGGTCATCAAAGAGACAGCAATCAAATCAGAGAACAAAACTAAATAAGCATAGAATGCTTTTAATCGTGCTTCATCAATGAAAGAGTCTTCTTAGTGTATGTGCAATGTGCCTCTAAAAAGGACAATGAAGTCGTAAGTGGAGAAGAAATGCTAAAAAAACTCTATTATTTTGAATTACCTCAATTTTGTATAATAATTGCACATACAATCTTGAGGGACGAATAAGTGAGATTCAGAAAGGTATCCAATAACTTAAAAAGTAGGGGTGACCAAACAAAAGGACAAGAAAAAACCCTTTTATATCTCTATTAGCTATAGCTCATAGGTGGCAATGCAAAGAAAAAGCAACAAAAAGAAAGATAACAGTGTACAGGAAAAATGACATCTTTAGCAGTAATTTTCAACTTATTTCAAATTCCTTTAATAAATCCAAAATGTATGGGTTTTTATTTCAAAGTGAGAGAGCAATAAACTGTGGTACTCCTGAGGACTCAATTCACCAATGACTTACAAGGTGCATTCACACACAACTTGCTTAAGAAAGATGAAACAATGCACCTCACTCCCAGGCAATAGTACTGCAGTGAGTGGTATTCATCACTATGGTTTAGTGACCCCCTAGCACTAGCATTTAATTGAGCAATAAGACACGACAGACTATTGCATTTGGGTGATTATAAAAAGCCTTGGGTGGTGTTATAAGACATGAGGCTGAAGGCCAAGTGACTTCAACCACTTGAGAAACATAATAATCCCTTAGAAATGTGCTGCCTGGAGTATTTTATTGCTATTACAAAATAGAATATATAAATAAAAATAAGGGAAACAGAATTGTGTATTTACTGAACATTAGAGATGTGGGTATAACATTGAGAGCCAAATAAAAAAGCTCTGAGTAAGTCTAGAGATTTGAAGCCACTTAAAAATTTAAGTGAAATGACAGCATGATTCCTCTTTTTGGCAGTGGAAGATCTAGAGGGCACATCTCAATGTTCAAATAAAGTAACAGCATTTATAAGTAAAAGGGCTGAATAAAACTTTAGATTTAGGGTCTCTGAAATGCAAATGGAGGGAGGATCCAAACTGATTATGTTTTATTTCTGACAACCCAGTTATTCCACACCATATCATCATTTTAAACTGCTTCTAGTGCTGATAACCATTGGTTCTGAGGTACTGCTTAAGGTATACCTCAGACCTTTTATAAAACTAATGTATTTTTTATAACCAAAAGAAAGGATCTAAAGTAAACAATTTTAAAAAATATTTAGATGTCGTTTTATTGGGTTAACAGGATAGGTACTTCTGATTTTCTTGTTAAACGAAACAGATTGGATTTGCCTTTAGTAACATTGCAATTTGCTAAGCTAAAGATCTGCATGTCTAAATCAAACAGTGCAGATCCGCACCCTAAAATTAAATAAATCATATATTTAAATATACAATACAATATCATATAAGATAAGAAGCATGTCATGGATGTCCACCTCGCAGCTTAAGAGCCACAGCATGAATACCATTTTCTCCATTGAAGAATTCTTGTGAACATTTTCTTCAGTTTGATTCTAATTTTGGTTCCCCAAATGATTAATTTATTAGAGGTAAAATTTAGTTTGTAGTAAATATTGGAGAAATAAGAGACTATGTCCTCTTCTTTTCCTAATAAATACCCAGAAGAAACAAACAAATTTAGACAGCGAAGACTGTCTGACTTCACTTCAGGAAAATACATGAAATTTCAAAGCTAAACTCAGTGGGTCCTCAGAATTTATAATCTTATATTCTATTTAGGTTATTTTTATAAATAGGGAAAGATAATGCAAAGGTACAGTCTCTGCTATGCATTTTCTTAGCATCTGTTAGAAAAGTGTGCATTGAGTAAGCGGGAAGGCCTGGATTCACAAAAGGAGTTAGCAGTGGTTAAAGTATAATTTGGCGGGCCCCAGAACCCTCCTAATCTCTGGGCCCCCTTCCCATATTGTCCAGGCCCCCTTCATGCATGTATGGGCCGCAGCCCAGGTAAGCATTTGCAACCACTTCTCAGTACCATACAGATCTGTTATCGCTCCATAAAAATACTGGCCCCGATCCTGGACTCACGGGCTGCCCCCCGCCAGCCCTCTGCACCCTCCCTGACCTCGATCCCGGCCTCACACTCTGCCTCCGCCAACCCCCTGTCCCTGATCCTGGCCTCACACATTGCCCTCTCCACCCCCATCCCTATCCCAGCCTCACACGCTGCCCCCTTCACTCCCCTACTCTCATCCTGGTCTCATATGCTGCCCCCTCTGCCCCCCTACCCCCTTGAAGGGCTGGCCTGGCCCTGAACTCCCACCCCCATCACTTACTGTCCCCTGCTGCAGCTGGGAACCCAGCCCCTGGCTGGAGCTGGGTAGCCTCATCCCCCCCTCGCCTGAGGAGGAGAGAAGAGGGGAGGGATGGGGTTGGCCCTTCACAACCCATGGCAGGGATGCGGGTGAGGATGTTGAGGGGTCCCCTGGATCAGACCCATGTAGTTTCTCTTACTTTCCTTTCCTGGAGGGGCTCTAGTGCTGTGATGCAGTTAAATGCTCCCTCCTGGGTCCTAGTGCTGGAAGAATATAATTTCTATGTAGGCTGGGCAGCCCAGCACACACAGAGAGGGAACCCTCCCGGTATTAGGACCCCGGAGGCAGCTCCCAAAAGGCTCAGCCTGAGGCTGTTTCTCCATGAAGGAGCAGCCCAGGCTGGCCACATGTCCCAGGCCAGGGCAGAGTGGAATGTGCGTTCCACCTGCTTTTTCTATTTGTAGGGGCCCCGGAACACTGGCCCCTCAAATATGTGGGCCCATGAACGGCCTTCTGGTGTATTCCGGTCTACTTTAACCCCTGGGAGTTAGATATTGTGATGCTGAACATCCCAGTGCCTGTGTTTTAGATGCCTAGATCATTATGATTCATAAAATCTGAGTTAGGTACCTAAGCTCCTACAAATGAATGGGGAGAGATAGGAACCTAAGACCCAATGGTCCATTTAGCCCAGTATTCTGTCTTCCAACAGTGGTCAATGCCAAGTGCTGCAAAGGGAATGAACAGAACAGGTCATCATTATGCGATGCATCCCATTAGCCATTCCTAGCCTATGACAAATAGCAATCCCTACCTATCCTGGCTAATAGCCATTGATGCACCTATCCTCCATGAACATATCAAGTTCTTTTTTGTACCCAGTTGTAGTCTTGGTCAACACAACATCCTCTAGCAAGGAGTTCCACAGGTTGACTATGCATTGTATGTAGAAATACTTCCTTTTGCTGGTTTTAAATCTGCTGCCTATTAATTTAATTTGGTGACCCCTAATTTTTGTGTTATGAAAAGGGATAAATAATACTTCATAATTTATTTTCTCAGTACCAGTCATGATTTTAAAGGCCTCTATCATATCCCCCCCTTAATCATCTCCTTTCCAAGCTGTAAAGCCCTACCTGTCTCATGGAGAAAGGCAATTAAGTACATGCTGCCAGGTAGCTATGAAATATTCAATCTTCTCTGTTGAAGTTGTTGCACTGTCAATAAATAATTAAAGCATTACTGGAGCAGAGGAACTGGATCCCAAGTCTCCCACATTCTGGATGAACATGCTAAATGCCCGGCAATGGAGTCATTCTTCAACTTGTTCTCCAGCCTTTGTTACAAAGAGAAGACTAGATGATAATCCTTGGAATCTATGAAACTGAGAAGTGGCAGGTGCTTGATCAAATCCCTTCTCCCCCACCAGGAGGCATGGGGACTAGGAGGAGGGCTCCCAAATGCCAGGTGAGTACCATAACTACTTGGCTAAAAGGGATGAGGGAGAAACTCCTTCCCCAGCCGATTTATGTGGCTGGACTGAGGGGCCCAATCCAGTACCCATACTCAAAGGCCACCTACTGGATCAGGCCCTACATATGACTTAAGAAGAGGAATACCTATCTTCCCTGAGTTTGTAGATCATTCTGAAGCTTAGGTGGGAAATAAGCATCTGAACATCTAGAGGGAGGCATAAATACACATCCCAGAGACGGAAACATAGGCTCCTATGGAACTTTTACTGCACAATTTTAGGTGTTGAATGCATTTAAGAGCCTAAAGGGTTCAGCGGGAGTTTTGTGCATCACAAGGTAACCTCACACTGAGATTTAGGCACCTAACGCCTTTTGTGCAGCTAAGCTTAAGCAACTGGCATTATTCTTAAATGATCTGTTACCTGTTAAGAAGAATATACAATACTTTTCAAAACCTAATAAAAAGACCTCATGAAATGCAAAATGTACTCTGCTTTCCAAGTCTCCTGCTCAGGCATCAGTCTCAAAATTGAGAAGCAATGCCACAGTGTTACTGATTAACTCTGCAACACCTACCGCTGTACCTTCTGTTACACTAATTCATCAGTACCACCGTAGCATACGCAGAAGACCAGTCTTCAGGAAAAGTGAGAAGAGTGAAATTAACTGGCAAATATACAACTGTGTCTAATGAATCAGTCTGTCTTATTTTACTGACATGGGGTACAGTGAGGTTTTTGTCATTGATATGTGAGAAATGTAGCATCTATTCTTAAGGAAACCTGTGATTGTGGGCTTGTGGATAATCCACAAAAGAGGAAGGCTATGTTTACACTTACAAAAGCTAATTTGAATGAGCTAATTCAAATTAACTAATTCAAACTAATTTTAGTTAGTTCAAATTAACTTAATTCGAACTAGCATGGCCCCACTAGAATGCTAGTTCGAACTAGCCATGGCCATGCATGGCACTTGCTTAGTTCGAATTAGTCAGTTGTAGGAAGTCAATCTGCCGATTAGTTTGAACTAAGCAGGTAGTTCGAACTAATATGGCCACATTTGACTTAGTTTGAATTAACGGATTTAATTGACCATTAATTCAAACTAAGCAATAGATTTTATTAGTTTGAATTAAGGAAGCCCTTAACTCGAACTAATGAAAACCTAGTGTGGTCAAGGCTTAAATTAGTTCGAATTAAGCTTCCTTAATTCGAACTAACATGCAAGTGAAGACATAGCCGAAGAGAGCATGTCAAAGTGGATAGAGGTTAGACAACACTAAAGAACTTTCACTTAGTGGCCTATACCTAACCAATTAAAATTATTAGAACACTGAAAAGAACTATAGAGTGTTTCACTATAAAAACATTCCACTTTCAAAAAGAAACCTCAAATCCCCATCTCAGCATATTTAACAGTAACCAGACAATTCAATATTTCTTTAGAGATACAATGGAGAAATTCATTGTGGCCCCTGTTCTGTTTTGAAATTAATTTCAAATACCTTTTGAGTGAACATTGAAACAGTTGATTGTATATATCTCTTATTTTTAATTAAACCCTTTCCTAATATGGATTACGGATGAAGGAATGGTTTGGAGAATATAACCCTTTGTTCAGAACTTTAACCTGAACTGAAATTAACTCTATTTATTTATTTACTGTCTTCTTACTGAGGAGCTGAAATTTTTGGAAAAGTTTAATTTTATTATCTCTCCTGAAAGTGGCCTCATAAACATAGTTTATCACAGTACATTCAGGAGCATCTCAATCTCAGAGTGCTTTTAAAGGCTGGAAGTAGCTACAGTGATTCCTAAAGGAGAAATTTGAGGTATGCAATAGAAGAAAAAAGATTTACCAGATCCTATCCCTTGCGTACACTTTGGAAAACTGTCAGCAAAAGGACAAGTGGCTGGGAGGACCAGGGGTCTATAGAATGAGAAGTACCAGGCCTACCAAAAAAATCAGTGAGGGAAGGAGAAAAGATGATTTACGTATCCACTGGAGTACCATGGAAGGACATTAACTCAGTCTGTCTTACTCCAAAGATGACACAAGATATAATTGTACCCTGGGCCTGTTTGAGAAGAGTCAGGAGGCATTGGCCAGCTGCAGGACAGAGGGCTTTTAAGAAAGGGAAAGAATCATGAGATTTATGGAGGAAGGACCTTCTATGTTTCAGATACTCTGCTGAACTTTGGGATGTATATCCAAAGTGAACATGATCTCAAAACATTCAAAGGCTTGCCAAGTCCTTTTAATTTTATCTAATCTTATATGCAAACAAATTGAGAAAAGATAATTCTACAGCAAATGTGAACTGTTAAACACACTGGGGGTGGGCGAGGGGATGAAAAACTCATTCATTCTCCACCCAAACTGAAATAGCTCTCACAACCAAAATATCACCTCTTATCTGTTTGTTTGTTTTTTAATTCTTAGCATGTATTTTATTAGCCCCCTACTACTTTGCACCCAACAAGCTGAAGCAGCAGTTTCTTTATATCAAAAATTTTAACACATTGCAAGGTATTTTAATGATTTAACTGAAGGGCTCACTTCTTCAATGCATTATTTATGGTTGAGAAAACAGGGAATTTTCAATCATGTTCAGTGCTGATTCTTAATTCATGACACACACGCACCCCTTCAAATTTTCAGCTTTCCAGAGAAGTCGTGTTTACCACTGTATATGAAGACATCAGCACTGGTTGGTCACATAAGCTACAGTGAGAAAACAAGGGAGACTTAAGAAAGGAAAGAAATAAAGGATTCCACTTTGCTCACAGTACTTTCATATCTCTTAGAATATTGATTGCTACTATAAATCTTTTTACTAGCAGGGCAGCTGATTTTATATGTTTGGATTAATACAGACCATGAAGAAAATGTGCTTATTTGGGGCTCTAAACACTTACAGATATTAAAAATACAAATACTAGCGCAAACAAAAGTAAACCCAGCGGCTTCATCAAAGCCAGAAAAGGAGACAAAATATACCTTAATCACCAAACACCAATCTTCAGCACATAAAAATGCTAACATCTATGCACCCATCATTTTAAGAGCTGATGAAAAGAGCTGCACAAATTAACTTATTTCCCGTGGTCCTGGAAAACCTATTAATAATACCATATATATTTTTGAGGGCCATCAATAGCTCCTTATCTGTTTATGTATATAAGATGTCTCTTTTGGAGTCTAAACTCAAATATTTTTCCACTGAAAATAATCCAATTCTTTCCCACTGGAATTCTCTAAAGCACAGGTTGTGATATAAAGCATTCCCAATATTTCTAGTACATCAGGTAGCACCCCTGACTTTATCTTTAACAGAGAAGCCTTAGCACTTATATTGATCAAATATTTCTTTTCATTGATGGAAAAAGACAGTTTAGTCCAAAGCCACTTTATTTTTTTCCTGCAAAATTATGGGATTTTGTGACAACAGGAAGGGCTCATATCAAGCACAGAGTGAAGGTAGCTCTCATTAATCAACCAGTCCACTATCCTAAGCAAATCTGTTTACTGAAACCATACAACACTTAACTTGAATGCACTTTATAAAGTATCATTATCCCCATTTTACAGATAGGAGAGTTGAGGAAAAGAGCAGTTAAGAGCCTAAGGCAAATTTTAAATAAAGGAAATATTTCTCATAAATTTTGATTTTTGCTAAATTTATTTCATCAGTATAAAGGCAGACTATATGTTTGCTTGTGAACTATGTTGCAGACTCTAAATATAATTAGCAACTGAATTACTGATGCGCAGTACATGTAGCAAATCTATTAAAAAGTCTATTCTTTGAAAACATGGATTTCTTTATGAGGATTCCTATTCTATTTCTGGTTCAAAAGTGATTTTTAATGAACTACTCTATATTTCATCATTGCTTACTGGGAGCCATCTTCAGAGGAGTGGGAGGCCTGCCCATTTCCCTTTTTGTCACCTGTAGTGGAACTAAATAGTTTATGGCCCTGTTACTGCCACTGCCTATTAAAACTGTAGGGCTAAAATGTCAGAGAATATCAGACCAAAAGAAACATTCCTTGGGGGCCAGTGCACTCTGGGACATCTCTAAAAAGTGTTTCTTTAGTCCCATTGCTGAAGGATGCCAAGTGAGGGAGAGGTGGTATGACTGTGGGCACATTTCAAGATAAGTCCAGAGTGGTTTGGAGTGGTATGGGCCCCTCTGCCCAGAGAATATGAATGTGAGAAGCAAATTAACCTATCACTGTGAAGAAGGAAGGGTACCAGCTGGCCATCTATAAGGAGGACATCAAAAAGGCCAAGTTGCCAGCTCTTATGTAGTAGTAGAAGTAATAGGGAAAGGTTCAAAGAATGTGGGGGAAAATAAATTAAATTTACTTTGCATTTTGTTAGATGTATTTTCTTGTCATCATCTATACATTTTAAAATCCAAGAACTTAAAAGCATTTTGGCAGTGAGGCCTTACATTTAAATATTTTTCTTCCTCCTATTTGTAAACTTTAGTTGGTTCTCTGAGGATACTTTGTATTTAGAAACCATTACCTTCTTTATATTCTGGTTAACTTCGAAACAAAAAATAACCTTGTCATCCATTCAGGACTTCAAACATATTCTTAACCTCAGCATCCATCACATACTTCAGTGCTGTGTGTTGCTTCACTTTCAAGCACCTTGATTGATATGGTTATTAGGTTCATAAAACTGTGCAAGAAAAAACATTACACACGCTGTAAAAGAGAGGCAATTGTCATCACTAATGCCATATTTCTGGTTAGAGATGAATTTCCAGATCAAAGGTTGTTTTCCTTTCTTTACCTAATAACGAAAAAGTAGGACTTGGTATATGTTGATTTCTTCAAGAGTGAGCCAGTATGTGAAAGAAGTGACAGCTACTTGGCTGCAATCTGATACAAAAGTCTTCTATATATTAGAAAACACTTAGTTCTAGGTTAAGGAAGAAAACTAATTGAAATATTTGTATGTTAACCTTACGACATAACTGTCAAGAAACAGCATACACTTCGTCATATTGTGCAATACGGAGACAACAGTTACCAGCCTGTAGAAAAATGGGATAAATATGTTATATTTTAAATGGTGGATTGAATTATTCTTTCTGTGCTTCACTAATGTGTTGTCAACATCATTTTAAAAAGTTCTCTTCCAGTTTTGATTGAATCTTTGCAGAAATAGCATCTACACTTTCATCTACATCATCAGAAAAATCAAGAAAACTTTCATGCACAAAATAAACTGAAATTATTATATCTTGCCATTTATGGAAACACTTTTACATTTTCTGTAATACATCACTGAAATTGGCTTGTTGAAGTTGGCTTGTTGTCCATTATTATAATAGTGCATCACAGGGCTGATACGCCCTGTCTCAGGCATCAGTTCATGTACACAGGAAAGGTGGGGAAAAGGCTGTGGGTTAATGCCTACTCTACTAGGTTCTCTTCCTAGGGTGGTAGAGTGGTCCAAGCTGCCGGGGACCATACTTTCCTTCAGGGAGAGTAGCCTAATGGTCTAAGTTAGCAGGGTGACCCTGCAATCAGGGCCATGTGGCCTAATAGTCAGAGTCACTAGCATAGCCTCCAGGTCAGGATGATGCAGCTTCCTTCATCGGGGCAGCACTGTGTAATGTCCTGTTGGGGTAGTGGGTGCCAACAATGGGGGTGTGGCACCCGGTGGGTTCAGGCCTGCCCTACTCCTCTGAGTCCCAGACCAGGGCCTTCTCAGTGCCAGGATTGTTGACCACTAAGTCAGTGGAGCTCCATCTGAAACATGCTGATGGTGACTCTGCTGCATCCCCTTTTACAATCCTTGGCTATGTCTACACTTGCTAAAATTAGTTTGAATTAGTTAGTTCGAACTAACTAATTTGAACTAATTTTAGTTAGTTTGAATTAGCGATCCCCATTCATTTCAATGGCCGGTTAGTTCCAACTAAGAAATTAGTTCGAATTAACATGGCCACATTGGCTAATTCGAGCTAGTTAGTTCAAATTAACCCTTTAGTTTGAATACCCTATTCAAACTTATTAGTTCAAATTAAGGAAGCCTTTAATTTGAACTAACTAAAGCCTAGTGTAGCCATGGCTTTAGTTAGTTCGAATTAAGCCTTCTTAATTCGAACTAACTTGCCAGTGTAGACATAGCCCTTGGGCCCCCTGGGCTACTTCGTACCCTTTCAAAACAATCTAGGAGTCCTGTGGCACTTTTAAATACTAACAAATTTATTTTTCTCATGAACTGTCATGGGCAAAGTCCCACTTCATCAGATGCCAGAAGTTGGAAAAGACTTACATTGGGGGGGAAAAAAAAACCTTACAGTATGAGATGGAGAGATAAATCAGCATTCTACCCTGTCGTCATTGATGATTCTTCACAATCCTCTAGTGTCTGTGGGGTCCCCTATCTGTGTGGCCCCCAATGACTTAGTCCCTCTTTGAGGATTGCCTGCAGCCTCAGCTCCAGCTGGGATTTGGAGGAGTTTGGCTCTGTCCTTCCTTCCTGGTCAGCACTCCATCCTAACTAAGCTGGGTGGCTGTCTTTGACAGACTCATAGGCCTTTTATAGACTCTAAGGTCAGAAGGGACCAAGATGATCATCTAGTCTGACCTCCTGCACAATGCAGGCCACTAAAACCTCATCCACCCACTCCTGTAATGAACCTCTTACCTATGAATGAATTATTAAAGTCTTCAAATCATGATTTATAGAGTTTAAAATACTTTAAATCAACCAGCAAGTGAGCCATGCCCAATCTTACAGAGGAAGGCAAAAAAAAACAAAACAAACCCAGCGCCCAGTGAGCCAAGCCAATCTGCTCTCAGGGAAATTTCCTTCCCGACTCCAAATATGGCGATCAGTTAAACCCTGAGCATGTGAGCAAGTCTCACCAGCCAGTCAAGAAAAAAAATGCTCTGTGATAACTCAGAACCCACCTCATCTAATGTCCCTTCCCAACTGATCATGGCTAGAAAAATGGGGAGGTGTGGGGAAGATGTGGCTTTTCAGCTCGCAATGAGTTCTTGACTCTTGCAATACCAGTACAAGACTAACAGGCCTCATCACACAATGGTATATGCAGTCCTTAAGTTTTCAATAATGTTCTCAAATTTTATCCTTGCTTGACAAATATACACCCATACTAGATTTTTTATTTATTTTAAGGACAATATAAGCATTGACTCAAAGCTTTATTTAAATGGACTCAGTGGCAATTTGTAATGAGGGGCAAATGAGGCTAAGCCCCATCTCCTAAACCCTCTCTCCTTCCTTTTTTTCAACAAACCAGAATCATTTAAGAAGATGATGGTCTTTTCTCCTTTTTTCCATCAATGGAAGATCTTTTCTCACTTTTTCTCCAATTTAGAGTTGAGTCAGGGAAGGCAGAAGAGGCTCACAAATTCTATAGCTTCATTATAGCACCATATAATGGAGCTACAGGAAGGAGGGTCAAATGGGGTTTGTGGAGGGTTAGCCACCAAAATATGCCACCCCCCTTCTTTTAAAGCATACAGAAGAACTTCTTGGAGCCAAAAAGCTCTTATCTGCACAGTGCTGCCTGTTCAATGTGAGATGGGAGGCAAACTGTGGCACTCCCCCCCCCCCCCCCCCACACACACACACAACCAAAACAAGACCCATCTGTCCCTATCATTCTCTAAGGGTCTAAAGTTTATTGGAAAAAAAGATTTACCAATGGAAAACAAAAATGAAAGGGAAAAAAAGTACCAAAATTTTCCATGGAAAAATTTGAATATTCTTGTACAAAATCAAAATCCAAACTACTGCAATTTGGGAATGCTTCTGGGGTATCCCCTATTCTATTCTCCTCTATAGGGGTGCATCTACACTGGTAAATTAAGTCGACTTAAGCAAGCTTGCTCAAGCTTGCTTAAGTGGACTTAATTTACCCTGTGTCTACACTACAGTTTCCTTAAGTCGACTTAAGCAGCTTGCTTAAGTCAACTTAAGGAAAATAAAGTCGACTTTATTAAATTTCCTTTGATTGATTGTGTTGAGAGATTTTCCTCATTGAAATATTCTGGTTCTTTGGCTTTTGCTTTTTGATGCCAAATAGGAATGGTTTGCAGAAAAAAACATTTCATGAAATGTTTGTTGTCATTAAAAACTAAAATTTCCATCAAAAGTAGTTTTGATAAAATTTTCAAGCATCCGTATAAAGTACATGGTGCACAAAGACATAAAATAGCCTCTTAATTTTGTAGAATTTGAGACAATCCATCAAAATGTTGGTCAGCTGGCAACCCTGCAGAAAGGAAAAAAGACTTCTTCTACAGATGGCTCAAATTAAGCAATGTGATATCTGGGGCCATTGCAGAGGAAAAGGGTTGTTTTGAGGTTTTTTGTAGAGGCAATCAACACTTAGCAGTGATTCTTTCTGTTGTAATCAACACTAGATCGATATGCATGTTCCAGCTTTTGGGTACCAGAAATAACAAAGATGGACACAAACGAGAATCACAAGCCTAAATACAAACACTCTCATACTTTCAAGAAGTGGAGATCTGGAACCAGGCTTTGTAATTTGAGCAAATTGCTGATAAATCAGAACCCACATTTTAACCCCACTGATCTCTACTAAGCTGGGAGAGATTTTTTCAGGAAATGAAAAATAAATTCAATATTTTGCTAAAAGAAATAGTGACACAGCTGTCATATAGTGACATTGGAGATGGGCACACAAATATTAGAATGGCATGCATAATAGAAAAAATAATTATTTCCCCTAATATCAGCTACAAAAGACAGTAGGTAAATGCCAAAGCAGTAATATTTTAAATGTTGTTGGTATTTAGTCATCAACAAATAAGTTAGCCAAAAACATTAATGTTTAAAGTGGCTTAATGGAGGCCCAGTGCTCACCAAAATTACATTACACTATAATTACAAAAATTCCTCACAAGAGGCGTTTAGTACTTTGCACAGTTGGGCCCATGATCAATAACTGGCTCATTCAGGAAATCAATCAGTACTCATCCCTTTCTTTCTTTCTTTCTTTCTTTCTTTCTTTCTTTCTTTCTTTCTT
>ML686195.1:3500653-3545822 GCA_007922175.1 Pelusios castaneus | reverse complement strand
CTTTCTTTCTTTCTTTCTTTCTTTCTTTCTTTCTTTCTTTCTTTCTTTCACTGAATTTACCCATTTAAGACCTTTCTTTGAAAGTGGTTCTAAGTTAGAAATGTTAACATAGGATGAAATCATTAGCCTTAACACAGATCCTAGTAACTCTAGGCTATGTATTTAGTGGATGCAAATAAAGACGCATGTAAGTAGCCAATTATCTGAGGAAATGAACCATTAATGGATTAATGTAATTGGAATACATTCTTTTATCAAGTGAAGCATGTACTTAAAGGGGTACTGTGTTTGTTTTACATGACATATCCAGTACATACTACATATTCTAAAGCAGTGACATACCAGAAGTAGTTTAAATTGGGGGGGAAAAAAAATCTCCCTAAACCCACAAATATTTTGATATCTCAGTGATCAAAAGTCTACTTTGGAAAGAAGGCAAATATAAAATAATATTTAATCTTAAAAAATAGTTTGGTATAATAATAGTAAAGATCTGATTAGCACCTGTGTTACTTTGCATCTACTATATATTTACTATATCTAAAGAGCTGATGAGAAAGTCAAACACTTTTTAAAGTTTCCTTATTAATTTTTTTAATAAAAAGACCAAAACAAAAAACTTCCCCACGTCACCCCCTAAAAAAACTACCCGAAGAGAGACACAAAATCTCAATGGAATAGGTAGATACTGAAATTAATACAATAATCATTATTACTGTCATCAGGACAACGGAATGCAGACATAAATATCTATTACTATTTACTTTTGTCTTCTCTCTCTTTTTAATTTTGACAAAGAGAAATCCAGAGCTACATGACCAGTGTATGCCCAGTGGTTTTCAACCTTTTTTTTCTCGGGCACCAGCTGAAAAAAATCATTTATGCCTGTGACTCAACAATTACATCTTTCAGCAGTGCATTCCAGTCTTTCGGTGGCATCAGCAGGGGGTGCTATGACCCAGTGCCTGAGGGTCTGTAACACAGTACTCGGTCCTGATCCTAAATTTGAAAACCACTGTTTAGGTAATGCTTGACATTATACCACATAAATGCTATCCTGTTACTCCACATCAGAAGTGATATTGATATATTATCTTCAAAAGGGAAAAAAGGGGTCATTAAAAGAGAGACCTCATTTTTGTATTTGAAACAAATACAAAAAATTCAAGGTTGTAGAAAACCTAGATGTTCCTCAATTGAGTCAATAAAGTGACACAGCAGTAGAAGAGCTTCATGGCCAGTTATAAATGAAAGCTGAGGGATCCAGCATGTCCACAAATAAGGTCATTCATTGAAATACCTAAATATGGAGTGCAGAGCCTACATTTAGATAATTAAATTTGAAAAAAAAAGACACCTAATTTTATAAATTAACACCATTTAATATACTTTCTTAATCGGTATTATTTGTGTATGGAATTGGACTGATTTTCTATAAATCATATTTGTCATCCACTGTATACATTTAAATATCCAATACATACATATATCTTGACAAACATAGATATGTAGATGACATAAAAAGTTAGATATTTAGCCCAATAGGCTTTAAGGAGATATTGTGTTTGTATGACTTTTAGATAAAAAGAAATGTTGATGTATTCTATAAATGACATAGATTCCTTTCCAAGGAAAATTACTTTACAGTTTAATTTTTTCCTTGACATTTTCCCCAATAAATAATCAGCTGTTTTCCAACAAGACAACATACTGTCTGAACCCTGAGCCTGGAGGTTAAGCAACCATCCATTTATCTCTGTCCACATAATGTGAATTATTGGTTACGTTTAACGTATTTTACTTAATCTCTGCCTTCATTTGATTTGCTAAATTCCATGCGTGGTGTTTTGCCTGATTCTACAGATATGGACTACGCTTCAGGTTCCACTGAAAAGCTATTGTAGTTCAATATGGCTGTCAGTCTTGACATTTACACACATCTCAACTTTATTTATATTACTGCATAGCACCTAGCTTGTAAAATGAAGACTGCACATTCAGCAATTTATGCAATCTCAGTCACAGACTATTTTACTGTCTCTGGAATAATTAGCAACGTGCTTGCAGATAGAATATACAGTAACTTGCCTGACTTTGG
Source organism: Pelusios castaneus (assembly GCA_007922175.1). Taxonomy (NCBI): domain Eukaryota; kingdom Metazoa; phylum Chordata; order Testudines; family Pelomedusidae; genus Pelusios; species Pelusios castaneus. Next base: position 3,543,724 of record ML686195.1, on the reverse strand, counting down.
GGGTGGTAGTGATGGTGGGGGAGAATAGAATGACAAATAGTCAGACCTTAGGGTCAAATGCTTTGCCAGTAGTTGCATATGTTTATGCCAAAATACATAAAGAAATGTCGCTTCAGCACATGAGTGATGACAAACACTCCAAGTGGGACCGCACTTCATCAATCATTTGAAATGCTTAGATTGGGTTTACCTATATAAACAAAAGCAATAAAACTACTCAAAGCCTCACCTTAAACTATTCAAGCATGACATAAACAGTGTTACTACACAGTCAATCCCCGTTTTACTTGAGAGGCAGTCAGAAAACAACTGACAAATTGTGATTTATTAAGATTAATAAAGCATGCCTTTAAGAAAAAAATACCTAGCTAATATGTTGCATAAATATGGGACTCTCATTTGGTGTTATCACACATCAGAAAGTATGTCCAGCAGGAACTTCACTCTCAACAGGTCTCTGGATCTGGTTTTGATTGCATGGGGTAAGCTCAGGACATGGAGAGTTCCTGCATGAAATAAGTTTTTGGCTCAACATTCACATTTTGGGAAAGAAGAAGAATAGCTGTTTTGGAAGAAAAAGGATGTCCCAGAGGCTTTCCACCAAGAATGGCTTCCAGAGCAAGCAAAGTCAGAAAACTCTGTTGAAGCTGCCCTGAGCTTTCACTTTGAGTCTCATCAAAATTCCATTCAAGTCAGTAGGAGTTTTCTTATTGACTTCAGAGGGATTTGGAAGAGACCCCTTGCCTGGGACATTTAATTTAATTCTTACCACTGATCTCTTCAGTTCATTTACTCATTTGCCCTTTATTCTTAAATCCACACCCTGTTTTTTCTCAGAGTCAGAAAGAAAAAGAGAGATGAGATGAGAACATACCTTTAAACGATTCAATATATGTATATGTAAATATATATCTAGGGTCTAAACATTAGAGATATTCTTAAATCATTGCATATACCAGCTAGTAGATTACTACTAAACAACTTTGCAAGTGCCTTTTGTGAAATCCATTACAGACACAAGAGAGTGAGCTGCCCGTTTTCTCTCTTTCCTTTTCCTCTACCTCATCCTCCCCAAGCCTCTCAGGAGTGTTATATGACCTTATGCACAAACTTCATTAGCAAAAGTCCAAACAGGACAAACAATAATCACAGCAGGATATGTTGTTATAATATGAGAAGGATTCAGATGACTTTGACAGCCCCTCAAACATGGAAGTTTTCTATTCATCTACCTGGAGATAAACCATATATTTCCCTGTTACCAGCTAGAGAAAAACAAAACTATTTCAAATATTATAAGAACCTTCAACCCAAACTGGAACTGAACATTTTTATGCTCCTTCTCTTTCAGATTATGGCAGAGGCCAGAAGCTGAAATACAGGCACTTTTGGGGGAAAGCCTATTGTCATGAGTGTTCCACCATAGAGTTGCTGACCAAAAAGGCTGAATTGTTCAAAACAGATTCACATACGTATTTAGAATGAAATCCTAGTTCCCTGAAGTCAGTGGGAGTTTTGCCATTGACTACAATCAAGCCAGGATTTCACTTTAAGGTTCCTCCAGACCAAACACTTATCCTAATTTTAAAATGTTTTTCTACTACTACTACCATTTACCTAGCTTGCCACAGAGTAGTGATATACACTATTTTCAGTCTAAGAGATATTTCTCTGACTGTAATGATAGTATGATAGACATTGATACATTGCAATGTCATCACCCAATTTAAATTTGATTCTTTTAGGATGAATAGTTCACAGAATAACACGGTACTTCAATAATAATTGCCTAAGGGTCAACTATGGATTTTTAATTAATTCAGTAAGAGGTTGGGTCCGGTATCTCATTTTTGGTCCATCTCAAACTGAGTGGTCGGTATCCCAGCTCTAACGACATACAGACAGTATTACTACTTTGCACTCTGACGGCACTTCTCATCAAAGATTCTTAAAGTGCCTCACTTGTTGAGCTATTTTCACAACAATCCTCTAAACCAAAGAAATAAAATTCCTATTGTAGAGAAAGGGAAACTGAATTTCTAATCAACCAATTTTCCTTAAGACCTCACACCAAGTGAGTAGCAGACCTTGGAAGAGAACACAGACTTCCTTATTTGTAATGCATTGCTTTAACCAACTTTAACCAAGTTTCCAGTGACATTAGAATCACCATCCTATCACATTGGTAGGAATTTCCTTTGACATACATTTTAACACTATTTTACATATCTATATATCACTGAAATGTTTCTGAGTTGGAATCCCATATATAACATAACTCTTTGTTAAGGACAAAATCCACTCGGATTCAAATGGTAATACTCAACTTTGGTATTCTGCTCTTCTTCTGGTTCCCCTTTTAACATCAATGGGAGATCTGAACATGTAGGGAGAGCAGAAAAAAGAAGTAGAGTGAAGCAGTCTGGATCTGAGACAAGAATTTTGCCTTAATCTTTAAATTTTATTCCTTGATATTTTTTATATTTAGCTTATTTTAACTGAACATAAAACTGCAGCCTCTAAGAAGTTGTAGCCCATAGCAGCTTTCAAGATAACAGCTTCTCTAACCCAAGGAGTTCTGACTCCTTGTTCATCCTGTTTGAAGTTTCTATAGCTTGGGGAGAGGGTGGATAGTTTCCTTAGAAAATTCTAGCATTTCAAAGAAAAGTCTCATTTTCTCTTTAGTGTCAAGTTTTGAAATACATTTAAAATACCCTGATGAGAAGGAGAGGGAGGGGAGAAAGGGAAGCTGCTCTTTAAACACTGCTTCTTTCTGAAAAGATCAGCTTCACCACCCCACACAAGCTTCAAACATTTTCCTCACCAAGACAGCACAACTCAGGAGCTGCCCCAGAAAGTATTGGTATAATATGGGGTTCATTATTCACTAAGTGTCACTTGCTGCCTCATAATTAATTTTAAAAGTATCACACAAAAATCTCATGAAAGCTCATTTGATAAATAAATTTGTCAGTCTTTAAAAGTGTAATAGGACTCCTTGTCTGTTTTGTAGAGGTAGGATCTGAACCCAGAACTTTTATAGCCCAGTTCAATGTTTTAAGCACAAGACCATCTTTCTTCTCTGTTACAGTTAATGAAGGGGCAATGGTTTTGTGTTTGTGCACTGCACTCTTTGTTCCTTTTCGTCACATGTGAGTAAATGAGAGTGTGTACAATTCCATATGTAATTTTTAAAGAAGTTTGAATTTTTAAAAGGCCTTTGATAATTAGATACTATATTAAGATCATACAAATTAGGAAAAGAATTGGTACTTCAAACAATCATATGACAGAATAAAGAGTGAAAGAAAGTGAGAAATACATCTGATTCTTCCAGAAGGGTAGCCTTCCTCCATCCTGGCATGTGTATATATACCTCTCCACTGGGATTTCCACTTCATGCATCTGACGAAGTGGGTTATAGCCCACGAAAGCTTATGCTGAAGAAAATCTGTTAGTCTATAAGGTGCCACAGGACTCACGTTGTTTTTACATCTGATTCTGTGGAACTGGCAATTGCACATTTAGTTCTCTATGCTTTAATAGGTTTGCTTCAACGCAGTGGCAGCTCAAATCCCGACTACAAATTCTTTATTAATTTCCCTCAACTGAAATGGACATGCTTCTGACAAGTGCTTACAAATACCACAAATGAAATCTACCAGATTTTCAATTGCTTGATAAAAAGAGAATAATCACAAGACAAGCTATAATTTTTTTTTTGGTTTAAATCTTCAACATTATCCTGCTTAGGACAGCAGCGTTACTAGCATTATTGCATTGTCCGAGCAGGAATGCCTGTAAACAAAAAAATAAATAAACCAAAGAAGTCAGATTCTAATTATCACCCTATGAGACATTTGTGATGAGTGAAGTCTCTTGTACGTGTATTGAGTTGGGTTGTTTTGCAACCTCCTCTCTAAACTAACCGGGTCAGTATGGAGCACTGTTTCATGTACCATGTGCTGAGTAATAACATGAAAGAACTCCAGGTTTGTAAATAAAAATGGTTCTTTATTAAAAGAACTATTTACAGTTGTGCTGCAACTGCTAATGTTCAAGCCATGTGTATACAGACTGACTTCCTGATGCCTCCTCCAAACTTTTCCTTTGTTCAACCTGTGCTCCCCCCTCCAAGTTCCATGCATAGATCTTCCCTTTAATAATTGTTGTTTTTATAATCTTTTGTAATGGAAAAATCAAAATTTTCTCCTGCAGGAAATTCCATTTATTCTGATAGTAGATTTTGTCCCAAATTGGAACAAAAAGCTGAAATATTGATTTGTTTTTGGAATATAATGTTCAGAAAAAAATGTTTAAAAAACACTGATGTATTTAAAGGCATAGGACAGGAAGGGACCTTCTTGGTCATTGATGCCAGTCCACTGCTATAACAGGTAAACTCCATCTTGAAACTAGCTAGATTAGTTGTGACATTTCTATTAAAACAAAATATTTAGATACTCCTGAATCAAAATATTTAGGTTTGATTTGGTTCAATATGAAGCTGCATCCCCCAGAGTCACAAATGTGTCTCAAGGGAGTTGCTGTTTGATTGCCTTGCGCCCTGACTCTTTCCTATGGGCTGTGTTCCATGACTTGCCTACAATTCCTTTCATGCACCAGGGTCACGGGACTCCCATGATTCTCCACAGTGGCTCATACTGAGGGGATACTGCAGTGCACCATAGCAGTTATAGTGCAGTCAGAGATCCTAGATCATAAGGGGAAATGGGGCATGAGGCACTTGAACTACAACTCTTATGACTCACCAAGAGTGCATCTACACTGGCAACTTAAATCGACTTAAGGAGGCTTAAGTCGACCTAAACAAAGCCACGTCCACACTGGACTTTTATTAAGTCGACTTAAGCATTTGCTTAAGTCGACTTAAGGAAAGCTTAAGTTGACTTAATAACACCTTGTTTTTAGGTCGACTTAAGCCTTAAGTCAACTCCTTAAGTCGACTTAAAGCCAGTGTGAACAGGGATTAGTGCCTAAGTCAACCTTATTAAGTCAACTTAAAGCGTTAAGTCAACTTAATAAGATCAACAAGGGGCTATGTCTACACTAGAAAAGTGAAGTCAACTTTGTTAAGTCAACTTAATAAGGTCGACTTTAAGTTGACTTAAAAGTCAACCTTATTAAGTCGACTTAACAAAGTCAACTTAACTTTGCTAGTGTAGACATAACCCAAGGGAGGCACAGTTTAATGTGAAGCTAACCCAATATGAAACCATTTGATTCAGTCTGAAAAAAACAAAATGTTTTGATTCAAGTCAATATGACACAACATTTGGAGGCTTACCCTCAGAGAAACTCCTTCTTATGAAACCAAATTCTTGGTTCATCCAAGTTGAGCATTGCATGTCTTACTCGCAGAAAACATGTTAACCAATAAGGAAAAAAAGCTCTCTCTAACAGTGAGATCTATTAATACTCTCAGTAGACTGAGAGGCTACATACAACTTCAATTTATTTATTCTTTGAAGTTATACAAGGAAAGGGTTGCTTATTCAAGACTCTAGTCACATCAACTCAAGTTATAAAAACAAACAAATCAATCAGTAAATATCAAGCAATGTAGACGGTCAGCTTCTTTAGGGTAGGATAGGGATGATTTGATATAATGCAATTTAATGTAATGTACAAATGGTACTCTTTGCCTTCTTTCTGACTCCCGTGCTCTCCTAATATACACAGATGGAAATCTATCCATTGACTAGGATCCTTTATTTGAACTCAATTTCTCTGAAGCTTCAGTTGTTCATTTAGGTACAATGGAATTTGTAACTGAAGCTATTGTGCTACTTATTAAGTCATTTCATTTCAGCAATAACCAGCAACTAGACACATTGTATGCTTGTAGCTATTTTCCTCCTGCTGTCTCCAAATAAGTATGAACTCCCACCATATACCCTCTAAAATTTTCAGATTAGCTTTCTAAAAGATTTTTCATATATCTGATCTTCCCTGATGTGATAAATATTGAGATTTGCTTTCTATGAATCAGGGAATTTTTTTCCTTCCCTTTTTAAAAGTATATTTCTAAGTGGTACTTACACTCCTTGGTGTTCCATGGCTTAGTTCCTTTCTCTTTCAGATGCAAATACCTGCCTCCAGGTCTTCTCCCTAGCTTTGTAAGGATGCTTTAGCCCAATACACTTGACAGAATTTTGTTTCTCTTAGCTGTGGATTGAATCTCTGATAACATTTTTTTTATTATACAGGGTTTATGATAGCACCTTTTGCTGCAAAACACTTTGTCAGCCTCAGGCATGATGTATTCCCATGGACACAGGGCACATTTGCATGTGAAATGGTCCCTGCACTAGTGGGGCTTTCTGTACTGTGGAATGGAAGGCAGGACAACACTAATGCTCTACCCAGGGAGTGAGTGGAAGAGGGTCTATAAAGGGGAACATTTTAGTTCCAGAAAAAACTGGATGGGAACCCATCTAATGGAAGTTAGATAGGCAATGTGCCCAAGTCACACACCCACATGGGCTGAGCATGCTCACTTTCTCAGGGAGCTAACAGCTGAGTTTACTTTCCATCACAGAAGAACCATAAAATGGGTCTCATCACAACAGCCCAGGAAATGAATCAACCCTTTGAACTAATAAATCTTGGACTTATAATAAAACTCCTGGAGGTAGCTAAGCATACAGTACAGTACAGTAACAACTCCCTGAAGATCCAAGCCATTTGGTTATTATAGCCAGGGACTCCTTATAGGGAAAGAGCCCTGATGCAGATCGGGAGAGGAGAGGGTTGACAGGTTCTCTGGCTCCTCCCCTCAAAGGTGTCTGTCCCTCGGCCCTAGGGGCTGTCTGTCCTAGCCATAACCCCAGGGCCTGGAGATGATGTCTGTCTCAGCTGCACTCAGGGCTGGAGGAGCTGTCAGTCTTTCTTCCCCCCTTCGCCACTTGCACCCAGAGCAGTTCTCAGCCCTCTATGGTCAGGGCTGAAGGTGAGATCCAGGGTCTAGGTTTGCTATAACTCAAGGTTTGCTATTGTGAAGGGCTGTATGGCAAAGATACAATGTATTATTATTCCCATTTTATTAATGGAGTAATTAAGCCTGTGAAGTTCAGAGGTTAAAGATTTATCAAGATAAAGAAGGAGTCAGTGTCAGAATTAGAACGCAGGTGTTCTGACTCTCAGTTCTGTGTTAATGTAGTCTATTGATTTGTGGGTGTTACACGTCCCCTCTCTGTGCCCAACCAACAAAGGACATAGGTGTGTTACAGCACCCACTTACAGATCCTGGTTCTTCAATTTAGGTTGTAGAGACTCAGGGCAACATTTTCAAGAGAAGTTCCAAAGGGGTAGCCATGTTAGTCTTGGTCAGCAAAACAAACAAGGAGTCTAGTGGCACTTTTAAAGACTAACACATTTATTTATTGCATGAGCTTTCATGGGAGAAAATCTCACTTCATCAGATGCTTTGAAGATGGGGAACTTACAGAATGGTAGGAAGGGAAATATATGACACAGAATCAGGTCAGGCTGTAACAGCAAATCAAAACAGGTGTTGGGATTCAAACACTGGGGAACAGCAAACCTTCCTCTATCTGCTGTTCCCCAGTGTTTGAATCCAACACCTATTTTGATTTGTTGTTACAGTCTGACCTGATCATATGACTTACACTCCCCTACATTTATTTTGGTCCCATTCTGCAAGTTCCCCATCTTCAAGCATCTGATGAAGTGGGATTTTCTTCCATGAAAGTTCATGCGATAAATAAATTTGTTAGTTCTGTGGCACTTTTAAAGACTCCTTGTTTATTTTCAACAGAGGCTCCCAAATTATGTAGGTGCTTTTAAAAGTTTTACTTTTATGTTTCCACTCTGGAGGTCTCAGGTTCAATCCTTGGTGTCAGCCAAGATGGACACCATCTCATTAACGTCACTTAAACAACAAAATTCTTTCTATATAAAGATATGCTATAATATATTGCCTATGAATTCATGATCAGATACTCCAAACAGCTCAGCAGCCTGCCCTACTCAGTGAGAACATTGGCTGATAGCCAGTTCTTTCCTTTAGAAATCTTATAGAAGCCTATTTGGCCTCTCTATATATTAGAGCTGGTAAAAGAAAAAAAAAGAGAGAGACACAATTTTCTGAAGAAAATATTTGCAAAAAGACTGTTTCTTGCTGTTTATCAGGGAAAAATGTTTTTTATTGAAATTTTGGACAACCTCTAATAAAGATATAGGTTTCAGGTATGATAATATAAATTAGGTTCCAGTTCTCCCACCACAGAACACCAGAGCCTTCTCTGTGAATACAAAAGAAAACTGCCTTCCAAAAAGGAACTCATTCTTTGGGGTTATGTCACATTAAGAAAAAATCTTTCAGTTTCAAATGCCCTTTTGATATCCTCTGGGCTGGCTGCTCAGAGAAACCAAACTACAGACAATTAATAAACAGAAACAAACCACAGTGTAGGTATCAGTTCTCAAATCTGTCCATAGAAATACCAGAATTTCCCACTCAAATGAAGATAAATTACCTTCAGCAGCCTCTTTTCCTCAAGGTTGGGTTCTTATCTCTGATCCCCTGAGTTAGAAAGGTAGCACAGCTAGCTCTTCAAATACAATGAACTCCCTTGAGTCCTAACTTCCCTCCTGTCCCAGTATCCCCATGCTCCATGCCCACAGTCATTTCATTGGGGTTCCCATGTGCTGAAGAGGCGTAAGCACTCACCCTTTCATATTTCTTTGCTTTCTTGTCTATATTTTTAATAAATGCAGTTTGATTTTATCTTTTACTTTGTTTCCCGGTGTTGTGCCTGCCGAACCGATCAAACCTTAGGACCTGAGCTATAGGTTGTAGCTAGGGTCCTGTAACCTTCTTGTAACACTATTCTAAATAGATATATTTTCTCGACTGTAGCCTGACTGATTTCTCTCAAAGTTCAAGTGTTAAAGCATTATTAATTTATTTTACTGTAACACTATGAAGCCACTGCTCCTCAGCAGATGTCAAAGACTGCTCAGCCTTCTGGATCCAAATTAAAAGATTTCACATAACCAGTAATGTCACATTTGAATCTGGGGTGAGTCAGAAAGCTATAGCTAGGGCACCAACTTTTAAAACAGAACATCCCCCTCACCAGATTTCTAATACACATATGTGACACATGCTATCTCAAAGCAGCAACCTGTAACCCACATACTTATCATTTGTATACGGCTGTGATATTTCATACAAAGCATGCCATGTAAGATATCATAAGAAAGGTCATTATCTACTGGAACTCATTGTTCTGTCAAAATATGTTCAATATTGTGTACAAAGTTATGCAACTTTGCTATATAATTGTTACTGAAATATGCTATGAGTTTGGGGAACACCCACTCCTAGCTCTCCACTTACAATAAAGGTAGTATCCTACACCCAAATGATCATTAAGCAACCATCATGAGCCATTGACCAGCAGGAAACTGTAAACAAGAGATTTATAATTTAATAAGAGACAGTTGTACAAGCATCACACAATGGGGATTGCTCAACCCTGTAGCTCAGCAAGGTCCAAAATAAGGGACAGTTGCATTATGAGACCACCTATCCCCTTCCCCACCTCCTCTGAAAGCAAAAGGAATGCTGGGAAAACAAAGACCTCAATCTGAGGAGATTGATCCTGGGCTGAAAAGGAAATTCAGCCTTTGTATTAAGAACTGTAAGCTACCTGCAACATCTGGTGGGGTGAGAAAAGCTGTTTGATTCAAAGCTTGCTTAGTCTGAACGTTTAGGGTTTAGAATGCATGCATTGTGAGAGACCAGACCAGGCTGGAAAGTTAAGGGGGCACTGCCATCCCACATTTCCAGACTGTACCCTGGAGATCCCATCACAACATATGATTACATCATAGACCTTTTAACGAAACTGTTTCCTGTTGTATATTCTCTCCTAGAATTAATTTCTCCTGCTATAAATTACACCCATGATTGCCAAGGAGACTGGAATAAGGTCACTTTAATTACCTTCTTAGAAACTTGCACAAGGCCCTACATGGTTGCTAAACATAGAGAGAAATACAAGACAACTTGGGAGAGAGTATAATCTTATCAGTCAAGAGCTTTCCTTTGTAGCTTGCAACTTTAAAATGGTTTCCTTATGGCTAAACCAGGAAAAATACAAATCATTCTTCTACAATTAAGCAAACTGCTATCTTCATATGGAAATATATACCATATAATTAACTGCAACTGACTAAACAAGTGGTACAAAAGATTAAACTATGAGCTCCTGTCTTTGGTTGAACGTTCAGGAGTGGTTTGCCACCTGCTAATTCCAGCAGGAATGAAGCAGCTCAGGTTGTCTGGGATGCTGAAAGCATCCTTGTCTGCCTGGCAAGTGGTCCAGCTATGCTTTCTAATATTTTAGGACATTTTGTTTTTTATTTCAGCCTCTTCTTCTTCAACCAGTACAAAGCCCACAGAAGTAGATGGAAAAATGCCCATTGATTTCAAAGGGCTTTGCGTCAGGGCCTATGGCTGAACTCTGATAATTCAGTATTTTCAACAATGCAAAAGGTAAAACTTAGCAGGAGAATGTGAACAAGAAAAAGCTATGAAGACAAGTACACAATTCAGTCTAATGTCCTTTACTGTGTTAAAAGGGAAAGTTATTTTTCCTGTGCAAATGAGACAATATGATGGGGAAATTAAATTAAATGGTGATGTTATTCCCCTGGGGCAAAACAATTCCATTTAATAAATTAATTTTACATCAGTAGCTCTTTCCTTCCTTGAAAATGACAGTAATAACCTGACAGCTTAAAGCTTTAATAAACTTCAAGAACTCAGAGACTTCTTTACCGCCTTCAAAAAAAAAAAATAGTCAAATGTATCACAGGTGTTATAATCATTCCTTGTTCATCATAAAAGAAAAAAAATCATCCAAATTCAATTCTATTTACTGTATTTACCTCGATGAACCAGACCACTTATGATAGTTTTTGACAGCATGCAGTTTTAGTATCTTAATGTTCTTTTTCTTCAGAAGATGCTCAAACCTCACTGACATTTTGAATTAGGTGGCTCTAAGTAAATACTATATGAAAAGGGCAAACACATGGAAAAAAGTATTCAGTCTCTTAGACAGACCTGCCTGCTAAAAAAAATGTTATTAAAATGTAATTGGTTGCTGTACTCAGTGTCTTAGAGGACTCTATGATCTCTATTCCTCACTCACTGAACTGTAAATTAAATAGATAGCATTATTTTTAAACTTTCCTTTTCATTTTTTGTATAAGAAAACCAGCAGCACTATGGCACATCCATCAGTAAATCCATCCTCAAGTTAACGCCTCATGATCTTTCATTTTGAAAGTGAGAACTTGTGCAGTTGCTACTGTTTCTTCAGAATAGTTCCAAGGGAAAATAAAAGGTTCTCTTTTTCTCTTTATTTTTAATCCTCAAAGTCAACCCACAAGTGCAAATATTAACCCTCAGCCGTAGAATAAGTCATCTCTTTTATCCTTCTTCTAATAAAAACTTTATGTTTCTCCAAAAGTATTTTACAACTGTGACAGAAAGCGCTGTGGCAGATTCCGGTAGAACAGGACTAAGTAAAAACCTGGGAAGCCAGCCAGAACTAAAGAATGATTCCCCTTTTGCACCAGCTCCAGGGTATGACATCATCTCTTGTACTTTGGTGCCTCCACACAAAACCTTTGGATAACAAGCCAAATGTATTGTGCCAAATATCTTTGCAGTTATTACCATTTTTCATTTGCGGATGAGTCTGATAAATGATTTGTAAATGTAAAAAGACCATTAAATGGAATAATAAAGAGTTGCTCAATTCTTCAGCTGCACAGAGTGGTTCCAATTAGAGTCTGAAGGAGGAATATTGCCTTTCTGTCATTCAAGTCTATGATACAGCACATCACCCTGAGGTCATGGGTCCTGGCTACTCAAAGAAAGATGTCACCTGTACACTTGACTAGATTATGGACATTTGCTACTCAGTAAAAAATTGGGTCTCCCTAAAGCATATGTTGAGTGGTTAGGCAGAAAGGGCATAGCCTAGAGCACCACCGTTATTCACAAATCATTTTGTAATAAAGGATGATGAAGCTAAATATTTGCTAGTCTTTTTTTGGGTTTAAATCAAATACTACTTTTAAATGTTACAATAATTTAAATTAACTGGTTACATTTCCTCCCCCCCCCCCCAATTGAAAATACCTGATTTAGGGTGCATCAATATAATACATGTCTTTAAGTAAAGGGAGCAGTTGTTTTAAAGAAGGAGCCAAGTATATGTCCCAAGATGTGCTCAGCATCTTCAACTGCCATTGTGCTCAAAGGGAATTAAGGGCACTCAGCTAATCACCAGATAGGAACTTGAGGACTTGATTTTGAAAGTTTTTGTAGTTGAACTTAATGGCTATGTCTACACTTGTTAATTTAAGTCGACTTACTATCTCCACACTCAAATTTTAAGTCAACTTAAAGGGGACCTTGCCAAATCAACCTAGAGCGTCCACACTGGATGCCTAGGTCAACTTCTAGGGGCTAGGTGGACCTGGGACAGGTCCACGGTGGCAGGGGGGGCACCCCTTTCCAAGTGCCAGGGGGCTCAGCCTTTGCCCCATTGTACCTTGGTACAATGAGGCAAAGGGGGACAGGGACCATGGCAGGGCATTGGGGCAAGGTGGGCAGAGGTTGTGGCTGTGCCAGCCACCCTGGCAGGAAGGGCAGTGCGGAAGCCCTGGAGCCCCTTAAGTTGACTTAAAGTCGACTCAGGGTTACTCCACATCTACACTGGCTAAGTCAACTTTCTAAAGTTGACTTAGCCAGCAAAGTCAACTTAAAATGAGGTTTAATAAAGTCGACTTTTTCCTTAAAGCAGCTGCTTAAGTCGACTTAAGGAAAGTGTAGTGTAGACGCAGAGTAAATTAAGTCGACTTAAGCAATCTTAAGTCAACTTAATTTACAAGTGTAGATGCACCCAATGGTAGTGGAGGGTGCTTGACATTTTCAAGGGTTGCTCAGCCATTCTCAGAATTGAGGCCTTAGTGGGTATCTTTTGGACTATAGTCTTAATGGCAAATGTCTCATTTACTTCACTGTGAGCAGGGTCCAATTCTGCATTCATTCACACCAGAGGTTCCCAACTCCTGGCCCATGAGCCAAAAGTGGCCCACGAGGCTTTTTAAAATGGTCCGTGCTGCCGGCCGCTGGCTCGGAGCCAGGTCACAGCCACCCGGACCCAGAGTGCAGCTGGGAGCTTGTCCGCGGCCGCCCGCCTCCAGTCCCAGTCAAGGCCAGATTAGAGATTCGGGGCAGGGTCAACGGCTCCAGGGCTGCGGGGCAGGGTCGGGGGGTGGGGTGGGAGGGGGCACGGGACGGAACAGCTGCACGGTATGCCGGGTGGATGGGGGCCGCAGGCTGGCATGGCTGCTGCGGGAGCGTGGGCCATGCTGGTGCTGCTGGCTGGGGCCCACATGCTTGCCCACAAGCTGGCCCTGTTCATGGGCATCCAGCTGCTTTTTCCTTTCCTTTCCTTTACTTTTTATATCTTTTTTTTTTTTTTAAACTTTTTTTCAAATTTTAAAAAATCATTTTGGCTCAAGGGCCACAAATATAATTTTTAGGAGCCTGAAGGGCCACTAAGCTATTTAATTAAAATTAATTTAAATTTAATTAACTGATTATAATTGATTAATTATAATTAAAATTGATTTGAATTAAATTTTAATTAAATAGACTGGTGGCCTTCAGGCTTCTAAAAATTATATTTGTGGCCCTCGAGCCTAAAAGGTTGGGAACCATTGATTTACACCCTTGCAACTCCAGCTGAACTGACTTGGAGTTGTTCTTACAATTATGAAGGCAGGATTGTGACCTGTAAGTATAGAAGAAAGAGGACAAGAAGGCAGTCTGCCAAATTCTCTATTATATTCCATTGAAAATATTGATTACAATTGATTCCCTTCCTCTATTGTTTTTCATTGAAAACAAACACGAGGTCAATTTTAAGCTCAGAGACCTGTGTGCTTTAGTAATAATGGAATATATATTTTTGAGGGAGTCAGAAGAGAAATTAGCCTTTGTCAGACAATTTTATTACAACTTTACATTAATAATGCCTAAATACAGGCCTGCTCTCCTGCAAGTCATACGGTCTGGAACATGCTCTTAGCAATTCTTACAAGGTCACTCAGGTGACTTCCCTTCACATACAGCAGCAATTTGGCCTCCATTTCTTCTCTCAATGGCTTTATTTAACACTTTTACCAGAGAGCTGATTCAGGAATAGTACTATTGGCATAATAATATTGTTTCTATGAAAGCAGTGATTTTAAATTTTACTAAAAGTATTAATACAGAATCACTACTACTGTGAAAGCAGTATACAAAAGGTCCTCCTCCTCTCACAGCAGAGAGAGAAAGCAAAAGCAAAATAAATATCATGAATTTCATTATAAAGGACCAAAGATTTGGCTGGACATATTTATATCTAACATTTCAGCTTTAAATAAATGGCATGTTTGGGACAGTGGGAAGTTTACAGTTTGTTTCTATTTTGGTACTTTAAAAAAAATTATTAAAGGACAAAATCATAAATAAAAATAAAGTAATTCTTTTGCTACACATTTTTAATAGCATTATCTAATGGGATCTTTTAAACTCAGACTGGAAACCTATTTAAGTCTGGGTCAGATAGAATCACCTGATTTTATTCTCATGTGATGACATGCCATTAGTAAGAGAGAGATTACCAATATAAAATAATAACTACACTTATCTATGCGAAATTTATATTAGTATATAGAAAATTAATAAGCACTAATTTTGTTATTCAGGCCATTCAGCTGGATATCACAAGGCTTATGCACCACTTAAATCCTCAAAATAGAGATTATGTAGTAACTGAGGCATGCATAGGCCTGCTGAGCCTCTGCACAGGGCTGAATTTCACCCTCAGAATTTTATACTGAAATTGGAGTCAATGGGAATCTTTCCATGGGCTTTGGATCAACAGTAGGGAATATATACCTGCTTATACGGATGATACCTTATTTAATGGTAAAAAGAACAAAACATCATTATTGCAAGTTAGGTCAGTTACACGTTGAAATGCTGGTGGACAGTGTGACCCTAAACCTTTATCTTTCAGACCTCTTGGTTCCTCTATTGTGCATGAACTAATGAACTTTCTCTAGTGGTACTCTATATTTCAAAAGTTTACTGAAGTATAAAAAGAGAGGGAGAATTAATGGACCCCAAGTTGTCTTTTGATTTAGGAAGACAAAGAAACCAAGCAATTTGATCTCTCTGATAGGTCCTCCAAAGTGGCCAGTAAGAAGCTGGAAAGAAAACTGGTAGCGAGAGAAATTATTTTGAAGAAAGACTCTCTTTCCAGATTAATTTTTAGACCTTGAAATGCATATTTTCACTTTTATTGGTTTGTAAACATCTGTCTTTATCTCCTGGACTTGCTGTTACTCAATCCATATTCTTTTATTAATAAACTTGTTTTGCTATCATTATAAATCACCCGTGCTGGGTCAGTTCAATAAAGTGTTTCCTTCTAGAAAGCTAACAGGTTGGAATGTTGTTCTATCTCTGCAGAGGAAGGAAACCTCATACTTCTTCTGTTAAGGGTCCAGTGAGAGGGACTGAAGATGGCAGGATGATGATTTAGGGGCAAATTCATGTCTGGAAGGGCACTAAGTTTAGCCTGCAAGGGGTATCCAAGGTGAGCAAAGCCAAAGTGAAGCTTATGGGCTGCTGATGTCAGAACTTTGAATCACAAGATACCCAGGGTTAAAAGGCAGACATTGACTGATCTCCTTAATGGCCTGGGTGAACACCAGAATGTCACAGGAAAGTCTCAAGAATCTTCCATACTCCAAAAATGTGCAAAATGTTAGGTAGTGATGCTCTCACTGGAAACGTATTTCAAGAGAGGAGGTGTGGTTTCAGCACTATGCTAAGCTTATCCATCATAAGTGAAAAAACATAAAAGTTAAAAAGTTGAAAACCAAATACAGATGAATGAAAGAAATTAAAAATAATGAACAATTCAATATGCTCCTGTGATGGGGTGAGCCTACCCCATACTAAAGAAGCCCAACAAACTTTCTGGACGGCGGAGGCCCCGCCCCTTGAGCCTTGCTAGGCACGCTCAGACTGCTGTCCCAGCATAAAAGAGGGCAACTCAGCTCAGTTGGGGCTGACTGGTGAGGAGGAAGGACCTCCACTTGAAGCTCCTTCCCAGGAGCGGGATCAGCCCCAAGCAGCTAGAGAGGGAGACACTGACACTGACACTGTGTGGGGATACCAGGAGCAGCCATCTTGTGACTGGAGCCCTGAGACCCACCTGCAGATGCAGATGGTAGCCGGGGAAGCCCCGAAGGAGACACGGACCAGGACCACGCAGGAGGACCATCCTCCGCTCGGGTAGGAAGCAGACCAGGGGCCTGGATTGTGGGATCTGGGGTGAAGCCAGTGCATTTCGGTTTGGATCCCCGCTGGTGGAGTGCCATCACCCTGGCATCCATAGGGTCCTGGGCTGGGGCTCAGTGGAGCGGGAGGGCCTGACCTCCTATACCCGGGAACCACCCTCCTTGTGGCCCTTAGGCCGGACTGCCCTGACCCACGGGCTTGTATATTGACTCTGTGGCCGCTAGGCCAAACTGCCCTGACCCTGGGGCTTGTATATTGACTCTGTGGCCATTAGGCCGGACTGCCTTGACTCGAGGGCTGATATATTGACCCTGTGGCCACTAGGCCAGACTGCCCTGAGTTCCAAGGGCAGTTCAGTAATTCAGAGGAGGGGAGCCCACGAAGTTGTGTTGACACCTCTGCCTCCGTAACCCCAGATTTCCCCAGCTGGGGGTGCTGCGGAGGGCTCCCTCCCTGACAGCTCCCTTCTCTAGATAAGAAGGGCCTGTTGTTGGTAATGGTGGAAACACTTTGTCAGAGGAACGTGCTGTGGCATGGTTGGACTCAATTAATCTGTATGTATTTGGCCAAACTTCTTGCAGTATTTTCAGGTCATCTGTGAGTCCTTTGCCTTCCAAAAATATTATGGGAATCCATGTTGATTTTGTAAATGGGCTAGATGTCTCTAGAGACATCATGCTGACTTACTGATTGATCTCTGGTCATGTGTGAGATGTGTGTGGAATTGAAGGCCACTCTGACAGATTTGAAATGTACATGTTTATAATCAGTTTCAGCTGAGCAATTTTTAAAACTCTTAGAAATGCAAACAAAGTTTGCAATGAAGAAACAGGATCTTCCCGACTGTAGGATGACACATTTAAATTGCAAAACTTTCTCGTTTGTAGTGTTATGGTAGCTGTGTTGGTTTCTGTAGAAGAGTTCTGTGTAAACTTGAAAGCTTATCTCTCTCACCAACAGAAATTGT
The DNA here is from genome assembly GCA_007922175.1 of Pelusios castaneus. Classification (NCBI taxonomy): domain Eukaryota; kingdom Metazoa; phylum Chordata; order Testudines; family Pelomedusidae; genus Pelusios; species Pelusios castaneus. The sequence continues at coordinate 3,526,319 of ML686195.1, read as the reverse complement.
TCCAATAGAAGATATTACGTCACCTATCTTGTCACTCTAAAAGCTATTGAAGTCACTATATCTATGTCAATTTATACCTGCAGAGAATCTGATCCTCTGAATATAGGCTCAATTCAACAAAGCATTTAAGAATGTACTTAAGTCCATTCCTATTCAATAAAGCACTTATGCATGTGTAGTATATTGCTGGATAGGGATAGCTTTAAGAATGTGATTGTGTTTTTCTTGGATCTCCTTACAGAACTTTCTTGTTATTTAATTACAAGTAGTATAGTTATGGTGTCTATGTTTTAGGGTTAGATTATTTCATTTGTCAGGTTTTATTTTTAGCAATTTTTGAGTTCTATGTAGATATCCAAAAAAGGGAGAGGGTGTTCAGAACTCTCTTTGATACTGTAATGAGAATATTTTCTTGAGTACTTTCCAAAATACTTATTTAAATAGGATCTACTTTAATTTGCATTATATGTATAAAAGTGACTTAGATATTAGTTTAAGCTTTGCATCCTTCTTATTGAACCCTGGCTGATTGTTTAGGGCAGTTGATCCCTACAGTGTTTTAATGTAATACTGATTTTTCTTTCTTTGTCCTGGGAGATGTTCTATCAGTGTTTATTGATTATACCTAAAATCAGCAGAATCCCTAACTATAGCAAAGTAACTTGATTAGTGATAGGCCACAAAAAGTTTGGAGAATTGTTTCAAAATACAAATCTCCAAACTTTTTTCCCTATTTTGCTTATACAATACAATCCTGACAAAAAAAAGCTTGTTTTATGAAATTCACTCTTTTTTTTTTTTCAGGTAGGATATCAGGTATCTGCAGAAGAGGAGTGATTTTTATGTGCTGACACATTGCTAACACATCACTACTTCACGTCAAATTCCTATCAATCACATTCTTGTTCATGATAAGAAGGTGCAATCTGAAAATCAAATTTAAGTTTATAAAATCCAAACTTGCTCCAAATTAGTCCATTGATTTTGATCTTTGATTCCAAGGGGATTTCAGTTCAAGAAAAGAAAAATCATATTTAGTTTTTCTCTTAACAAATCTAGGAACATAGAACCAAGTGGAAGTAACATTGGTTTGACTACGTGTATATTACTAATAATCTCACATCATCTGTCAAAAAGTAAATTCATGGTAATTTTTACCCTCAGTCACTCACTCCCATCTCCTGAATTGTAATTTCACACAGCTAAGTACAAATGCGGTTACTACAAAAGAGAATAAAGTTGGCATTTCCCACAGCACTGTAAGGCTCTCTTTGTAATTATTGAGCCTGTGATGACATATGTGAGTGCTTTGACACACAATAGAAAGCAAACCACTTTGTCATTAGGCTGGTGGAAAGAATAAAAAGTCACAGCGTTACACAGTTCATACAGGATACAGTACAGAGAAAAGATGGGTAGACTTTGAGGAATAAATTCAACATAGCCAAAACCAAAAACCCGCACTTACAAACAGACCACAGCAAGGACTACACTTGGTCCTTTTACAACTCGCTGTTTCAAATACTGAATATCAATTATAGGAAGAGCACAACCTATTCAGCCCCTGACGTCTCTGCAATGGCCTCCGGCCCTTTCTGCACACTCTATTACATTACTGTACTGCTTGACCTTCGCTGCTTCTCACCTTAAAAATTATAAGCCTATTAGTTCTTGGTCAGAAAACTATTTCCAAGATTTCTTCATTTATTATGTCATCTACAACCTTCACCAGCTTCTGATTTATTATATCAGTAGTAGGTGAGGCAATATCTTTTATTGAATCAAATTCTGTTGGTGAGAGAGACATGTTTTCAAGCCACACAGAGCTCTTCTTCAGGTCTGTATAAGGTACTTCCAGCATCACAGCAAGGTAGAAGAGATTTTTTAGCATCAGTATTTAGCACGTTAAGGATCATTCAAGGTAGAGTGCCCTATAAATTGTCCTAAAAACTGATTATAGGAATCAAGGTGTTAGTTAATTCCATCAGTGGTAATGTTACAAGTTATCAAGAAATATATTTCTTGTTTGTTTCTATGAAGATTAAACCTTTTGGATTCAGAAACGTGTCAGTAAGCAGTCATGAACAATTCACTTTTGCTGAACACAACTAGCCAAAAAGAAAGGTGTTCTGAAAGTGAGACACATTAATTTTGCCTCATAAAATGTTTGAGTCAAAAGCACAGGTTTTCACAAAAGACTTAGTGAAAATGACAACATTTGGCACCTGCGACTTTCATGTTCAGAAAATAATAATCCTTTGCTCGGCTATAGAATCTGAGTGTATTTCTACACTGAAATTAAACACTTGTGTCTGGCCCATGCCCCCTGACTCAGGCTCAAGGGCTTGGGCCAAGGAACTATTTAACTTTGGTGTAGATGTTCAGGCATCTGCTGTACACTAGGCTCTAGGACCCTGTGAGGGGGGAGGTCCCAGAGCTCAGACTGCAGCTCGAGCCCAAACATCTATACCACTCTTAAAAAACCCCTTCACCCAAGCCCCAACAACCTAAGTCAGTAGGCATGGTCTAGCTAAAAGTGGTTGATTATAGTGTAGACACTCCCTCAGAGTGCTTTATAGACAGCTAATTATCTTTGCAACATCTCTGTGAACTTGGCTATTATTACTATAATTATCATCCCCATCTAACTGATGAGAAAGTGGAGGCACAGACATTAAGCCTTAGATCTTCCAAAAGTTTCCATTAATCCTCATTGCTGGGTATTCAGCTTGAGATCCCAAAACTGAGGCACCCACATTTATTGAACACATTTGAAAATTAGGCCCAAATGACTCACCACAAGACATATAGATTGGCTACAGAAGACAACGAATCAGAAGTCAGGCCTTCTGATTCTCTGTACAGTGTCTTAATGACATGACTATCCTTTATAAAAAAGACCCATGGCAGGAGAAAATAATGATAATAATATCATACTACCCTCAGAGCCAACTTGCTCTTGCAGAGGACTCTGACCATGGGTTAGTGCAGTCTCCATTGGATTTCCTGGGTATGCAGGAAGCACGAGTACTTACTGAGGCCTTAAACTTTTTTTCTGTTTTTTCATAATCCAAATTGGACAACTCACTAAATTGAGTGGTCCAACAGTGTCAAAAGACAACAAAGAAGATGAGAATGGAAACAAAACAAATCAATGGAAGTCAAATAAAACAAAAGACGACTGATTAGAAAATGAAATGAACAAAAATCAGGCAGGGACAACTGAAATTTAAAAAAAAACAACTAAATCTGATAAAGACAAACACCACCAGGTTTCAGCCCTTGCTTTAAGGGATGACTTAAACAGTATAGTGGCTAGACTGTGAACCCTTTAGTGACACAGATGGGCAGTTACTTACCAAAGAAGTCTCATTCACTCATCTTAATGGGTCTGTTTGAACAAGTAACTTCCCACCAGTGTGAGTAATGGGTTCACATATTGGCCTGTGTGATGGAGGAAAATAAACTGATTTCTTATTGAAGGGCAAACCTACACTTCTTTTCCTTGGCTTGATATGGTTTTATGAGAACATGAGCTTAAATAGCAGAACTACAAACTGGAACTGCCAGTTGCACTAATCTTCCTGGAATGCGTGCCTACTTGTCTACCATCCTATATACAATATTTCAAATAAAATATTCAGCTATGAAAACTAGACTGTTTGGGCTTAGGGAATGTAGTGAAAGCATGTGCCACTTAGTTCCATATCCTAATACCACAGATCTTCCAAAATAAAAAGTTCACCTGCTGCAAATATCAAAAAGCAGCCCACTGCAGAAGCATCGTCGTTCTTTTGTATTTCAGATGTGCTTTATGCTACATTTGGATCCTGTAAAATAGTTAATTAGACTCATTCGTCAGAAAGGGAGTGCCCTCAGGCACAGAGTACTCTGAATGAGGTGAGATTATTGCAGTTCTGTTGCATGAGGAACTAGAGATGAGGGGGTCTAATGTTGCATACAACTTAATAGGGACCGCCCATCATGGACTTTCTGCAACCTGATGCCAAGAGCCTCTGGGCACAGTATTATAGATAATGTAAGAGATTTATTGGTGACTTTGCAGATCTGCTCAACAAGCCTATAGGCAGGGGTTAAAGTAAAGGGGAATGCACCGGAAAGCAGTTCCGGGGCCCCCAAATTTGAAGGGCCAGAGTTTCAGGGCCCCTAAAAATAGAAAAATCCGGCAGAACACATGTTCCGCCCTTCCCTGGCTGCTGGCAGGTCCTACTCCCCACCGTTGTTAATCACAATACTTATTGTGTTATGCAGTGTTTGTTAGTTTGTGACAATAATTGCTATAGACATAAACACCATATAAAATTATAAATATTTTTGTGGAGCGATAACCGATGCATGTGGTACTAAGAAGTGGTTGCAGATGCCTACCTGGGCTGGGGCCTGCACATGCATGAAGGGGGCCCAGACAATATGGGAAGGGGGCCTGGAGATTAGGAGGGTTCCAGGGCCCGTCAAATTATACTTTAACCACTGCTTATAGGTTTATTATATTTTCAGTGGGGTGAACTCGAGGACTAAAAGAGGTACGAATGGCACAGTGGCTGCAGTCTGAGGAGATAAGAATTCCTTTTTTCCAACAAATCCCCTCAGATCTTTCCTGCTTTCTCTGGCCATGCATACATGTGCCCTGTGAAACAACTTTGTACATTCTACTGCAAGATCACTGCTGAATCCTTCAGCCGAATGAAATTTTTGCAGCAGCATATGATACATTTTCAAGATTCATCAGAAATTTCTAATTAATTAAATATTAGGATATCAGAAGGCATCCAAATGCCTATGAATTTGGTTGGGATTTTCCAAAGTACTTAGCATTGAATTATTTAGCTCCCATTGAAGTCAATGGGAGTTTTGCCATTGTTCAATGGGAACAGAGTTAGGCCGTAACTGGGAACTTGTAAAAATTCCACCCTTCTTTCTTTACTCCATATAATGTACCATAAAAAAGAACAAAAAGACGACGGGGAACACAGGCTCCCCAAGACGCATTTCTGCATGGCCCCATGAATTCCATGGTCAGTGATTAATTCCATAGCCATTTCTTGAACCATGAAATACATAGGACTTTTGTGTGTAAATCAAATCCTGCCAATGATCTGTGTAGAGAACTTCACATTGAATCATGGGGAGTTCTGTATGAAAACTGATGACAGGAGATATCCCATAGTAGTTCAAATATACTCATCACTCTGTTACATCAAAAGAGTTAGCTATATTTAGGCATTAGTGGGAACTGTTTCACTAGTTCTTTAAATTCTTGGTTATCACGTGAGTGGTCTAAGTACAGGACTGGCAGCCAGGAATTCCTGACTTCTAATTTTTGCTTTGACACACACGCATTGTGGATCTGGACATTGAGAATTTCTGTTCAACGGGTAGGCAGGGTAAAAAAAAAAAAGAAGACACGCTGTTCAGCTGCACTGAGAACAGAATAGACCTCTACTAAAAATATTTTAATGCCAATATATAAATCACTGCCATGCCCTTACTTGGAATATTGTGTTCCAGTTTGCTTACTCTATGTCAAAAACAAAACAATGGCAGCAGCAAACCAAAACAAGAAGTGAAATGGAAAGGCACAGAAAAACTTCAGTATGGCTATGTCCACACTGGCAAGTTAGTTCTAATTAAGGAAGCTTAATTCGAACTAACTAAAGCCATGGCTACACTAGGCTTTCATTAGTTTGAATTAAGGGCTTCCTTAATTCGAACTAATAACTTCAAATAGGGTATTAGAAGTAAGGGTTAATTCGAACTAACTAGTTCAAATTAACCAATGTGGCCATGTTAATTCAAACTAATTTCTTAGTTCGAACTAACCAGCCCATTGAAATCAATGGAGATTGCTAATTCGAACTAAACAAGTGCCATGAATGGCATTTGCTTAGTTCAAACTAATTTTTTCTAGTTCGAATTAAGCTAATTCGAACTAACTAAAATTAGTTCAATCGAACTAACTAATTCAAACTAATTTTAGTAAGTGTAGACATAGCCTATGAGACTAGACCAGTGGTTTTCAACCGATGTGCCATGGCAAACTGGTGTGCCATGAGAACTGTCCAAATGTGCCATGAAATTTTGTACGAAGTTAATGAAAATCAATCTTAAACAATATTCTATCCATCCAAAACAACTCATGAAAATTAATTATCAAATTAAAATGAGCCTTGATTCTAAAATGTGAACATTCTAAATGCAGATGGCCAAAGGGCATAATTGAGATATGATGTGTATTTTTTTCCAGTGGATTTGAAATATTAATACATTTGATCCTTCTTTAGCTTGTTGTATGCACTATGTTGCAAACCTCTCTAGTAAGACTGTAACCATAGTAAATGTAAGTAAATGTGATGTTTATGAGCAATCAATTCAGCTGAAAAAAATGGGTGTGCTGTGGAATTGTTTGTCCCATTGAAGTGTGTTGTGTTACTGAAAAGATTGGAAATCACTGGAATAGACTAAAAAACAGGGATATAACCAGAGTGGGGTAAGGGAAAGCAGCCAGCCAGGGTGCAAAGCTGTGAGGGTGGGAAAATGTTGTGGTGTGGACCACATTTCTGCCTTCCATTTAGCACAGAGTTTTCAGCCGTGGAGTAGCAAGGGTGTCTGGCACCCATTAGTGCCCGGGGGTCAAGCCCACATTTGTGCTCCCTAGGTGCTCCATGCCACCCACGTCTTGCAGCCCACACCACCATGTGCCCCCCTGCAACTCAGTGCCTGAGGGCTTGGTTCCCCATCACCACTTTCCCCATTGGTACACTACTGCTTTTCAGACTGTGGAGCTTGTAAATCGAAAGCTGGTGGGAACCACCTACTTGCTCTGACCGTGGTTCTCTGCACTGTGGGAGTCAGGCTGCTGATTGTCTGCCAGGAACCCTCCTTGCCCTGCTTCCTGATCTGGGCCCCCTGACTATGGACTATCTGGTTAAGGAGGGAGATGAACAAGAGAGGCAGTACAGAAGTAGATAACAATTAACTATAATTAAAGTAGTCACTCAGTTAGCTGATCTTGATAATACAAGAACAAGGGGAAATGGAATTAAACACATTTAAAATTGACTAAAAGAAATACTTTTTCCTACAACACAGTTAACTTTTGGAACTCAGTGCCACAAGATATAAAAAGAGTGGGTGTTATGATGAATAATAACTATTATTCATACCCACAGTTCATTTGATAGGAATAAAGTGGAGAATATCAGACCACATGCTTCAGGACACAAACTAACTAAACATCTGGATTTAGAAAGCAATGATTTTCATGGGGATGATTTTGTATAAATGTTGGTTATGTGGGTTTTATACCTTTTTTGAAGCACAGAGTTCATGGTTTTTGTCTAAAACAGGATGGAATACTATCAACACTCTAAAACTACCTTTGAGTCATATTCTGCCCTGCACTCTTCCACAAAACGCTGATGTATTTAAGTTCTGCATGCCAAGAACAGAATATGGCACTTCTAAAAGGGGGCTCATGCTATATACATACATCATATATATGGTTTTCAGTAATGTCAGTGTATGATGCCAGAACTAAAATATTTTGACCAAAAAAAGGAATAAAATAAAATCACATTAAAATATACTGTAAAGGAATGGTTCTCTAATAACCAACAGACAATGATAGGGTCCAGTAGTGAAAATCACTGCACAATTAAGGAAAAGACAGTAAATATGTTATACATTTTAAAATCAGGGCCTGGATATTGACATGAAATACAAATCAGATAAGAAGAAAGAAGCAACAAAACAGAATGATTAAGACAACTGACAAGCTTACAGGAAAACAAGAATTTAATAATTGAACTGCCTACTCTCACAAGCCAACAAAAAGGACAAGAAAATGGAAATAAATGAATCAGGTGAAACTCAAATAAAATATGGGAATCATGATCAAATAAAAATAGCAAATAGGTTTGGATTTTTAAAAAGTTGAACATAGGATGTAGTCCCTAGAGTTTGCTGTTAAATGAGCCAATTCACTTGAGATTGTCACTTGAGTTACTTTTTAGATCACAAGGCTGTCAATCAGCCTTTGGTCACCATGTTGACGCCATTGGTCATAGCAAAGCACTTGACAGGGAGTACAACATAAACGTTGCCATTGCCTTCTGTTTCAGGGCAAACATCAAAATATAAGTTCAGTCCTATTCAGGGGCATGCACAAGGGGAGGCAAACAGGGGCCCAATCATTGTTGAGGGCACAGGACTTATCCAGCTGTGGGGCACAGGGAGGGACAGAAAGCTCCTGCTGGGGGTATGAGAGGAAAGAGTGAGCTCTTGTCAGGGTAGGAGGGGAAAGGAAAGAGCAAGCTCTAGATGAGGTGAGGGGAGGGAAGGAAGAGTAAGCTCCTCTTATGGCTGTGGGAGGGAGGGAAGAGTGAGTTCCTGTTATGGCCCGGGGGAGGGTAGGAAGAGCTCCTTTCAGGGTCCAGTGCAGGGAGGGAGAAAACATCCCTCTCCAAAAGGGGTCACATTTAAATTCCTCTGCATACTCCTCTTCCTATGCGTATGTCAACTCAATATACTCTCTCCTACAAAATATATTACTTGACCAAGCTGCGATGAACTCACTTATCAGGTAACGAAAAAGCATGAAAATGTCACACTCAGGATATTACTTAGTGGCAAGCCAGCATGAACTAAAACATGGGCTGGCAGCATTCATGATTCAAGAGTTGGAACATCTGCTCTGTGGACTTGTGCCATTCACCTTCCCAATAAGAATTGGTTAGTTTATTATCATCAATTTCTATAAGTCATAAAAGTCACCTGACCCACACCAGTTTCACCAAATCACAGCGAAATTCAATATGGGTTAGAGATTTCGGTAGCCTTCATTCATCCTTGGAAAGGCTGCAGGCTCAGACAACATCTTCCCAGAATTTCTGAAAAAAAATCTAGATCAGTATAGCCATGACTGGCTAATGCATGTCCTTACTAACCTGAGTGCCCATGGCCAAACACACAAATGTAACTGCCATCCTGGAACCAGAAAAAGCAGCCGGCAATCCCTCCACTATAAAACCTACTAGCCAAGCCAACATAAATATTATTCATAGTGTGCAAAGTCTTGGAAAGGATGTTACTTCAGAGATTGACATTTATTTATGAGGACTATCTCCCTAAAGAGTAATCTGGGTTTAGACTCAGACAAAGCACATGCAGTCAATTAATCACACCAACTATCTACCTTGAAGCCAGTTATCAAGCTGGCTTAAAACATCAGTGGTCTTTGCAGATCTGGCTTCATCACATAATATGGCAGGACAGCCTGCTTCTGAAGATGTTGAAAATAGTACGCTGCAGAAAAGCACTGCATCTACTGACAGTTACACTCAGCACCTGCAAACTTTGCATATATTTAAGGAAACAAGTCAGTGACCTCATCTACTGAGCAACAGGTCCTTCCCCAGGGATCTCGCTTGGAACCATCACTCTGTAATATTTATATCAGCAATAGGACATCCACGTAGTCACAGGAATGTGGATATGCAGATGATTTTACACTCACCACGGAAGTGAGCACTCTCACCAATGTGGAAAGCATCATTACTGAAGATCTGAAAAAAATGGGAGGAATGCTACTGTTTAAGACCGCTGCCAAGATTAAGATGATCAGCAACAGGGGAAGTAGTTGAGGAGCAGCAGAGGTGGCTTTTGGGGTAGGCAAAGCAGGTGACTGCCTTGGGCCCTAAGGCAATAAGGGAACCTGTCCCCAACTCAGTGGACAGCAGGGGTGCATCTACACTTAGAAATTAAGTCAATTTAAAGAGGCTTGAGTCGACTTAATTTACTCCATGTCTACACTGGACTTTCCTTAATTCAATTTAAACTGCTCCTTAAGTCAAATTAAGGAAAAGTTAGTTTGAATTAATAACAACAACTCGTTTTAATTTGAACTAGAGCTTAAGTCGACTTTATTAAGTTGACTTAAGCCAGTGGCGATGTAGAGTAGTGCCTAGTTGGACCTTTTTAAATGTTAAGTCGACTTAATAAGGCCAAAAAGGGCCACGTCTACATTTGAAAAGTTAAGTTGACTTTTGTTAAGTCAACTTAATAAGGTTCACTTTAAGTCGACTTAAAGTCGACCTTATTAAGTCGATTTCATAAAGTCAACCTAATTTTTCAAGTGTAGACATAGCCCAGGTGCCCTAGGCAGCAGGAGTGCTCCAAGCTGCGGCCATGTCTGCAGCCTGGAAGATGCAGACAGCATGCTGGAGCTACCTGGGATGAGCTGAGCTGCAGCCACCAGCTGGCCCTTTAAATCTCCTGCCTTGCAGGACACATGGACCAGGGTGGGAGAAGAAAGGCAGGAAATGTAAAAGCTGCCTCCATTGGGCTCCAGCAGCTTATTCTTCTAGATGGGGAAAGTACCTGGGGTAGGGGAAAGAAGAGCTGGGTTAGGCCATGTGGGGGACAGGAAATGAGGGGCTAGTGACAGGAAGAAGTGGGTGAGGTGGGGAGAAGCAGCTGGGGGCAGGCAAGGTGGGGCCCAGAGTTGGGAAGGGCAGAGGAGGCAGCCCTGGTGGCAAGGAGCCAGGGCTGGGAGCAGACAAGGTGGGCTCAGCCCGGCCCAGCCCAGCTCAGCAGCGGGGAGCCACGGCCAGAGAATGTGGTGGTCAGATGAGGACAATGGGGAGCCAGATCCATCATGTGGCCTGACAGTGGGGAGCCAGGGCTGGGACTGTGAGGTGGGCTCTGGTGGTGGGTTGGGGGGTGGGTAGGTATATGTGGATGTGGAGGGTTTTACTTTTTAAAATTTTTAAGTCACAGCTATACACTAGAAACATTTTTTGTTGTATTTTTTATTTATTGTAATTATTTGTATAAAACAAAGTTTTAGATTGTAAAAAAAAAGGGGGGGGGCATGCAACGGGCCTTCGCCAAGGCCCCAGAAGACCTAAGGTCTCTTCTGAGGAGCAGGTGCTTGTACCTTGCGGGCAGTCACCTTGGCCCTCATCTTCTCAGCAACTGAGTATCGCACACCAGTATAAGCAAGCTGTGTACATAAGAAACTTGTCAATGTGCAAGTGAACACTGCTATGAAACTTCTCGTGGGAGTGCTGATGTCAATATTGACCATCTGGCTTCCCATCCTTGGGCATATCTTACCACAATCCCTTCAGAGAGAAGCAATAATAATAAGAGAAAATGACAGCACATTAATGAACCCAGACTTGCCCATCTATGATGATCTCTAAACCTCACCCTCCTATCTAGCCCTGATATGCTGCCCTGTGGTTAGTGGCCCAAGCTCTCAAAAATTCAGGACTGTCATCAAAGACAATTGCCAGAGGCTGTGGGAAAACAGCAGGGTCAAGAATTAAGACAGCTCCTAATTTCTGGCTTCATCATGCCATGTAAAATATGGATGATAATGAACTGCACCAGAATTTTATATGGGCATTGCAGTTACCTACTAAGCAAACTGAAAATGAAGGACAGACCAATATGTGAACGTGGTACAACTAATGAACCACTGTGCTCTAAGATCCTTCTCTGGAGGGACAGCCTTGATGCATTCCATGTCACCAGAAGCCATAGAAAGGAAGACAAACTCAGATGCTCTTTTTCAAGTTGTTGCACAAGAGAAAGTCCTGATTGAAAGAAAGGAAATCCTAACTGAAAGAAAGTCGACGTACAGCTATAGTTAATAGAGGCCAAACAGTTTATTAATTAAAACAAACAAGGGCTATGTCTACGCTTTATTATTTATTTATTAAGTCAACTTAATAAGGTCCACTTTAAGTCGACTTAAAGTCAACCTTATTAAGTCGACTTAACTTTTGAAGTGTAGACATAGCCCCTTTTCACCCTTATTAAGTTGATTTAACACTTTAAGTCGACTTAATAAAGTGGACTTAGACCATAATCCCCGTCCACACTGGTTTAAGTCGACCTAATGAGGTCGACTTAAGAGTTAAGTTGACCTAAATCAAGGTGTTATTAGGTCGACTTATCTTTTCCTTAAGTCAACTTAAGGAAATGCGTAAGTCGACTTAAGGAAAGCCCAGTGTGGATGCAGAGTAGTTCAGGTCGATTTAAGCCTCCTTAAGTCGACCTAACTTATAAGTGTAGATACACCCAAGGAGTCTTGTGGCACTTTAAAGACTAACAAATTTATTAACTACATGAGCTATCATGGGAGAAAATCCCACTTCATTAGACTCTTGAAGATGGAAAACTTACAGAATTAAAGGCTCTCTTTTTGTCTTTGTTACATGAGCAATGCCCATGTTTGCTATGAATTTTCTGTGTGATCTCAGGCAAGTAATTTATCTCCTTTCTTACCTCAGATCCTTCTTCTGAAAAAGAAAACAACAGTGAACATAAAGCTATCCCTCACAGTCCTGAAAACTGTTCATTGTAGTTATATTTTCTTTTACCCCAGACCTTGCTTAAAACAGAAAATTAGCCGGTGTTTAAATCACAGGACTAGGAACTGGGTGACTTTGGCCTCTATTCTTCACACTGCCACTTATTTCCTGCATGACCCTGGATAAGTTACTTAACCATTCTGGGCTTCTCTTTCCCCATTTGTAAGATAGGGTATCACCAACAACCGACCTATCTCATGGAGTGATGAGAGATCACATAAATATTTGGAAAAGACTACAGAGGCACAAGGTATGAAGTATTATTAGGAAGGTAGGAATGCTTCAACAGTGAGAAATTGCCTGAAAAGCAATTTAATATGTTGAATTCTAGCAGCTAGCATGGATTTGTTGATGAGAAGAGTGGCTGCCCTTGAGAATGGAAGAAACACAATTCCACCAGGCTCTGACTACATTCACTTTGCTTACTCAGGAAGATACAATGACAGGCAGGGGCTGGAGGTTGGGGGAAGGGAGGACTTGAAGTTAATCTTGCTCTGCGACTCTACAAGAATTGCTGTCTGCACAGTAAAGTGACATGAGGCAGGGAATCAATCCAAGAAAGGGACATAGGCTAAAAAATACAACCAAGAAAGAAGGTTTGAGTCTTTTGGTAGAGTAATCCCGACATTTCAGAAGGTTGGAGTCACTGCTGCTTCTTTCCATCAGGGACAGAGAAATGAAAGTCATTTAACTGTAGGATACCTCACAACCTCTCTGCTAATAGTGAATTACATATAGCTGCTCAAAGCAGATATTAGATTGTGTTCAGATACCACTGTACCTATTAGATCATGCAGAATAGAGATACCTGTGGTGATGTTGGGGGAGGGAGGAAGCCTTATTAAAAAGAAGACTTATTGAAGTACCTGAATTAATTGATCAATACACCAAAGTTACGGGTACAAGTCAGCTGTCGCTGGAATGGCTAACTGGGAGTTATGATATTCTAGTAAAGTCTCCAGATTAAAAAAAAAAAAAAGATTAAAAGTGCTCTCTTGCTTAATTGATAGACCAAACCTGATCAATCATTCCTGATTGCTGACCAGCTCTCAAGTTCACCACATGTCTCCAGATTCCTAAACTCAGACATAAACTTCTGCAGCACAAGCTGCAACGCCTTCACTGGGGAGTTCTGTTATTTGGTAGAAAATAGAAGGACCCAAGAAAAAGCAGAGAGCTTCACATTGCCACCACTATTCACACTGAGTAATAGCTTACTATGCAAACAGTCCTACTGGTTCACTGTTAGGGAATTAGGCAAAGAGTGGCAGAATCTGGCCAAAAGTCAGGATGCTTGCAAAACCAAAAGTATTATTAATTATTATTATTATTATTATTATAATCAATAAATAATAATACTACTACTAATAATTAATAATTTAACTATTAACAGTGTGTTCTCTGTGGAGTATTAGAAACATAAGACAACATGGACCCATATCCTTAGTTTGGTAACGTGGCACAACTCTATTGGAGCCAAGGTTTAATTTTTTTTAAAACTCATGAACATTATAAAATAGCTAATATGTAATAATTAAATGCAATCATATTCACGGTGGTTGTCTTTAAATTGTGATTACTATCATGCAATTATTTGTGGAATGTTACTGGGGCATTCCTCATTAATCCCAGGCTAGCTATAGAAATGCTTTGAACACAAGAGTAAAGTTAATTTTATCTGCATATGATAAACCCTCAAGAGTTTAAATTGTGATCTATATATATATTATGTAATAATAGGGAAAATATAGCAAAGTTAGTTCTGTATGCTCCATGCATAACAGTTTAGAGCAAATTAAATAATACTGTAAAGAATATGTTTACACTAATTTTTATTCATCAGTTTCCCTAAAATGTACATATAATAAAGTGATGATTACTGTAGTGTTTAGCCTCCTATGTAATAAATAATAAGAAACAATCACTGTGACTAGTTGTGCATATACAGTTAAGCACTTATGTGTCCGCAAGATCAGGCCTTAAATTATACTAATATAAATTACACCAAATTAAAAAAAAAAAGTTCTACCCAATTACTGGAAATAAATATCAATGTCACATTCATCTGTAGCTTTGCATTCTGTGTTTTTCTGTATGATATATAATTAGTACACTCAACAAATTCTAATGTACAGAAACTTGAGTTGCTAATTTAAAATAACCAGATTTTTTCCATAAAAGTGACATTTATACTAATATACATTCGCAAAACACAATGACAATAGGAAAAATTTTATCCCAGTCTTTTCTGTGTGCTTTACAATATTGGAAAGTTTCTGAGACTACCTACAGTAATTAGAAGTTCCTGGTTGTGTTTACATTGTTAGCCAGTGCAAAATATGATGACCTGCTGAGGATTTGCAAACAGCTAAGTTATAATGATGGATCATGGAGAGAGGCTATGTAAGATTTCCCAGACTTCTGATGGGAATACTTCAAAAGTAAAGCATGTTTTCCCTTGGGGTTTATAACCTCTCTTTGACTTAATCAGCTTGCCTTTTTGCTCTCCAGGAGCAATTTATCTAGTTTTACTCATGATGTTCCCAGTGTTATGATAGCTAAGAAAATCACCATCTTCCTTCATGGGAGACATTGAGGTAGGATAGCAAATGACTCCTCTGCAAAAGCTGGTTCATTTTCTTATAAAAATGATAAACTTTCTCTTACACGAATGTGTTTTAATTTAATAATTCTGATAATTCAAAGAAATACCTTCCACATTAATAAAAGTAGAAGTTCCACGTGTGAGGACATCACAGCAAAATAAATAGATTTTTTTTCACACATTATTGGGATGAATTATAGTAAGAAGTCTAGTAACAGCAAATTTTGCATTTAATTTACATTCTCATAGCATCTGAGCAAATTATTTCCCTTTTTCTGTGATGGGATAATGTATGAAAGCCATGCTCACTTATTTTATTCAGTAACATTTGAACAGAGCTATCACTTACTGTATGTTTGCTCTTGTGTCTCAAAGAAATAAAGCAGAGAAATGACTAATGCTTTATTACTGACAAGCCCTACTCAAAAGTGAAGAATACCCTTGGGCATAGCTGGAAACATTACTGTAGGGTAGGAGGAGCTTTGCACAGCTAAAGACATAGCCCAGGGAAGCAAGCATGAAGGGTGAAAATGATTCAGGAGGGCTGCTTCATAGCTGCAGTACCCATCACCCCTTGCTTCTCCCTCTCCCCCACAGATTCCTGGCTAGAGCGGAATGAATAATGGAGGAAAATAATCAAATATTATTTGATAAAATTAATAGAAACAAAATGCATTATCTGACAAATATCATTCGACCACCCCTAGGGAAGAGGCCTGTCTCCCTTCCTTTGTAATAACACTGGTTGTATTATTTGTAGTGTTCATGTGACCCTATCAGGATTGTGTCTTCATCGCTTTAGGTGCTGTAGGAAGACATAGGTAGTCAAGATATCTTCCCTGCAGAGTTTACAATGAGAGGTGTTCTGATTCAATCCAACAAACCATTTAAGTAGCAGTCACCCTACTGAAGTCAATGGGGAAAGTCACATATTTAGAGGCAGAAAAGCACTTTATCTTTATTGCCAGATGGTGCTGAGAACCTTATAGGATCAATCCATAGGGCCTGATCCAAAGTCCTTTACATTCAGTGGGAGTCTTTCCATTGGTGTCAATGGTTTTGGATCAGGTCCTAAGGCATTTATGAAAGTTTTACCCTTAGGCGCTGAATCTTTTTGAAAGTCAATAACACCGGTGAAAGTTTTACCCTTAGGTAATACCCTGCTTTAGCACCATATTTAAACACAAGTAACTTTAAGCATGTGTGTCAATAGAATTACTCACAAATATGTTTAACTTCAAGCACACACAAGGATATGCACAATTAGAGCTTATTTTATCATAAGATGCAATAAGTAAGTATGACAAATGAACGGGAAAGGAGACTGTAGGAAGATGGTAATGGTTATAAGATCAGATGATTTCATAAACTAGGTATGTGCACAACTTTATGGTTCCAAATCATTCTAAATCGTTCTGTTATATAAATAAGTAATTCCAATCAGCTATTCTAAACTGTCCTTCAGCTTAGCCACGATTTTGCAAATGGAAGTAGGTATGAGTGCCAAATTTCTGACCACTCATGATCTCAAACAATACTAAAATTAAATAAATTACAGTAACTGTAAGTCGGCATAATATATGCACAACAATAATAATATGCGTTTTTCAAACTTCTTTCTATAACCATGAAATTAGAAAGCAAGAAAGCAAGAAAGCAAGAAAGAAAGAAAGAAAGAAAGCTGAGATTCTCCCATAATAACATGACTCCAAGAGCTGAGGTTTTGAGCAAAAACACTGAACACTAAAAAATCATGAGAGTCATGATAAAAGAACAAGGGCTGGGAAAGCTAATAATCAGTTCCACAACTCTTTCCTTCATCATTTGTTTATTGCCATTCCTGTCCCCTGACTATGCTCTGGTTGGTTAAGAGTTCAATTCGGCAGCTGCCGAATATTGCAAAAGAAGCATGTCAAGCTTAATTACTAAATCTTAGCACTTGCCCAGATGCTCCTGCACAGTGCAGGAAAATGAGCACTGTATTTAGCAATATCTTATCAGAGAGAAAGAGTGAGAAAAATCAGAGAAACGTGCTCCCTACAACCTGGGCAGCTTTGTCCGGCTAGAGAAGAAAAGGAGTTGTGGCTCCTTTTAAGGATTTTTTCCATCCCTTTGGATCAAGAGGAGAATGCAAAGGGGACCTCACCTGAGCCCGAGAGACCAGAAGGTACTCAGGTAGGCCAACAACCTATCTGCACCTAGGGGAAGGAGAATATTTTTACATCACTCCCTCCAGATGGGGCCTCTTTCACCCTTCACCCTGCCTCCCACAGTATCAGAGTAGGACCAGGATTTTTGGTCTGCTGTGGGCATTGTACTTTTTGGACTAGGAAGGAATTTTCTGTTACCATCTGATTGGCTGAGTTCAATGGATTTTTTCTTCTTCCCCATAGCAGGTCAGGGACGTGAGGTCAGGAGATTAGGTTCAAGTTGCTGCAACTTAGCAGGTGGCAGTTTTCCAGTGCAGGTACTAATTCCAATGGGGGTCCAGTTCCCTGATAAGCTGGAGTTGGAAGTGAACTTAGAGGAAAGCATCTCCTAAAGTAGCTGGGAAATGAGACTGCAGCTCCTAATGTCTGGTATAGCAAGGACATAGTCCCCTTTCTTCTGCTCATTAGCCCTCGTAGAAGAGAAGGGCGGGGGGCAGTTGCTTGCAGTAGTGGACAGAGAATGGGTTGGAAATAGGTGGAAATGATTAAGGAAATAATTATAACCTGCACTGTATAATTTATCAGGAGGTAGTCCAAGATAAGTTAATGTTGTGATCAGTGTTCCCTTTAAGCTGCGCAGGCGCGCGGCCGTGCAGCGGCCGTCGCCCCCTGCGCAGCAGTGAGGGACCCCCGCACAGCCCGGCAGCCCCCGCTGCTCCCTCCAACACCCGGGGCCGCGGCAAACCCAGCCTGCGCCCTGCCTCTGGGCTGGCCCTCCCCGCCCCCAGGGCGGGACAGGCAGGCTCAGGCTCGGGTCAGGAGCGGCGGTATCCTGGCAGCGGCGGTATCCCGGGCTCCCACCCCCCGACCGCCTCGACTTCCCGGGGCCGGGCTAATCCACGGCTCCGGCCTCCCAGCACGGGGCCGGGATCAGCCTCGGGGCTGGGGTCTGGTCCCCACCCCCACCGGCGGCTTCCCAGGGCCGCGGTAGGGTCCTCCCCCGCCGGCGGCCTTGGCTTGCTTTCTTTCTTTCTCTTTTCCTTATTTGTCTTCCTTTTTCTTTCTCTTCTTTCCTTCCTTTTTCTTCTCTTCCTTCTTTTTTTTCTTTCTTTCCTCTTCCTTCCTCCTTCTTTCTCTTCCTGTTTCCTCTTCTTTCTTTCTTTCTTTCTTTCTTTCTTTCTTTCTTTCTTTCTTTCTTTCTTTCTTTCCCCTTTCTTCTTTTCTTCTTTTTCTTCCTTCTTTCTCTTCCTTCCTTCTTTCTCTCCCTTCTCTTTTTTCTTTCTCCCTTTTTCTTTCCTTCTTTCTCTCCTTTGCTTTCCTTCTTTTTTCTTTCTTCCTCTCTCTTCCTTTCTCTTTTTTCCTTCTTTGTCTTCCTTTTTCTTTCCTTCCCTTCTTTCCTTCCTCTTCCTTCTTTCCACTTCTTTCCTTCTTTCTTTTTCTCTTCCTTCCTTTTTCTCTCTCTCTCTTCCTTTCTTCTCTCTTTTTCTCTCTTCCTTCCTTCCTCCCTTCTTTTTTTCCTTCCTTTTTAAAAAAAAACTTTAAAAAAAATAATTTTAAATAAAAACCTTTCTAAAAATTAAATTTCAATTCAAAATTCATTCAAATTCAATTAAACACAATTAATTAATTCTATTTACAATTACTTTAACTTCAATTAATGCCTATAATTTCTGTCGTGTGAGTTTGCACAAAAATTTTATTCAGAAAAAGTTTTGCACACGGCTTGAAAATTTTGCACACAAGCCGCCAAACCTTAGAGGGAACATTGGTTGTGATCTAATTAAACCACATCCTTTAAATCTTGTCTTTTTTCCTGTGTAGATGGTACAGCGGGATGTAGAGACAGGGCACTCTGGGCATAGTAGTTGAAAAGATTTGTGTGTATATTGTCTTAAAACTAATTTTTAGATCCATTGTTAATAGAAAGCTGACTATTGCACAGTTTGTTTTGCTTCAAAAATCTGTCTTATATGTAGTTCTATTTTAAAAATAGATACAAGCCTGTGGACTGCCTGACAGGGAAAAGCCTCAGTGAAAGAGAGTCTCACAGGTTTACACTTAGCCACTTCTTTCCCTATTGCTATTTGCAAGGCTCTTTCTTTCAGTATTTCTTTACATGTCCCCCAATTCCAAAATGGATTTTTTTAAAAATGTGTATTTCATATTTTAATCCAGTCACTACAAATTAGGGGCCAAATCCAAAGGCCACTGAATCAAGGGAGCCTTTCCACTGACTACAATGGCTTTTGAATCAAGTCCTATGTGTAGAGTAGTCATTTTAAGGATTCTGATCTACTCCAGTCATCAACCAGGAATAGCATTTTACTTTGCTTTGCATAGAGATTACCTGAAAAAAATGTGCATAATTATTTTAACTTTAGAAATTCAAGCCTTGTCCACCTTTACCTGCCAAAAGACTTTATGGGACACAGGAAAGGTGGAAGTTTTTC
Organism: Pelusios castaneus; assembly: GCA_007922175.1. Taxonomy (NCBI): domain Eukaryota; kingdom Metazoa; phylum Chordata; order Testudines; family Pelomedusidae; genus Pelusios; species Pelusios castaneus. Next base: position 3,506,713 of record ML686195.1, on the reverse strand, counting down.
TATTGACTTCAGTGGATTTTGGATTGGGTCTTTGCATTATAAAAGGTTCATGTTCCATACGTAATCTGATCTAATATTTCCTAAGTACTTTTCGTTGAAGTGCATTCTTTCATCATAGCTTTCTCTACTCTGTATAACAAACTTTCACCATTACATCATCTGGCTTCTTTCCCCCATTTCTTCTGTGTTGTTTATTTACTTGAGTTGAATGTTCTGCTTGCTAGATAGCTATACATTCCTAATACAGTATTACTTAGGCTTGTTAACTGTCTCCATATTGTGCATATCAGAAATAAGAATATACCCATCAGGGACTGGGTATTTTTATTTATCTTCCTGGGCTGAATTCAGCCTTTCCATCTTTCAACTTGTTGAGATAAATTATTGATCAGACAGCTGTGTATTATGTGTTATTGAACAGCTGAATTCTTGTGTTCATTTTTCACTCTTATGATTCAGTTTGGATTCATATTACGTTGTGAATTTTATATCTATAGCAAAGACATTTCCAGCATTTCATTGGTGCTTGAGGTTTTCTCCCCCCTCCCCTTAATCGCTGTTGAGCATCTTGCTTTAGTTGATAACAAAAATGTTGATGAGCTAATACTATTCTCTCCACATTTTTTGGCCACTCCAAACTTATGCTTTCTACAGTAAATAAAACTTAGGAGTCAAAATAGTATGTCAGAAGTGCTACCCGTCCTGCCTTTGAACATAAATAAAAAATTATTTTGAAGCCAAAGAAAAATCCTAGGTGTCTTACATTTTTTTCATGATTGAGCCAAAGCCTCTTTTCTAGTTAGATCAATTGTGTTAATGTTTCCATTACTAATAAATTAATCATAGTTTAGTATCTGTACCACCTTTCATAAGAAAAATCTCAGAGTGTTTTCCAAACATCAGTGAATTAAGCCTTGTGACACTCCTTTGAGGTATTATTATGTGGTGAAAGTAAGGCTATGTCTACACTTACACCTAAACTCGACCTTATTAAGTCGACTTAACAAATTGGCTACACTTGAAGTCGACTTTGTTAAGTTGACTTAACAGTGGAGATAGCCATTATATTGGCTTTAAGTTGACTTAATAAAGTTGACTTAGCGTTAATCCCCATCTACACTGGCCTTAAATCAATTTAAGTAGTCGATTTAAGGATTAAATTTGACCTAAAAGGAGGTGTTATTAAATCCACTTAACCTTTCCTTACATCAACTTCAGGAAATGCTTAAGTCAACTTAAGAAAAGCCCAGTATGAATGCGGCTTTGTTTAGATCAACTTAAGCGCCCTTAAGTTAACATAACTTGCCAGTGTAGATGAACCCAGGCTGCGTCTACATGGGTAAATTAAGTCGACTTAATTTACCCTGCGTCTACACCACAGTTTCCTTAAGTCGACTTAAGCAGCTTGCTTAAGTCGACTTAAGGAAAATAAAGTCGACTTAATTAAAATTAAGTTGACTTTATAACACCACCTTTCAATTAGACCTAAGGCTTAAGTCGAGTCCCTAGAGTCGACTTAAGCCAGTGTAGACGTGGGGAAGCCCTAAGTCGACTTAGGGCTACCCCAGGGCTACACCAATGCCCTCCCTGCCAGAGGGGGCACAGGGGCAGCCTGGCATGCCCCCCCACAGGGCAAGGCAGACCCTTGCCCACCCTGCCCCTATGCTCTGCGAGGGTCCCTGTCCCCCTTTGCCCCATTGTACCTAGGTACAATGGGGCAAAGGCTGAGCCCCCTGGCATTGGGCAAGGGGTGCCCCCCCTTCCCCTGTGGACCTCCCCTAGGTCCCCCTAAGCACCTAGAAGTTGACCTAGGCATCCAGTGTGGACGCTCTAGGTCGACTTTTTAAGTTCCCCTTTAAGTCGACTTTATTTTTAAGTGTAGACACACTAAGTTGACTTAAATTAACAAGTGTAGACATAGCCCCAGAGAGGTTTTAAATGATTCCTCAAACTATTATTTTTTTAAAATTTTTATTGAGGGAGCATAACTTTCCTATGATTGTAGCTTTAAAGGTTTAACAACTGGTTCTTCACCTACTACCACTGAAACCACATACCGGTTACTAGAGAACTGGCTGAATCCTAGCTGTGGGTTGCTAATGTACTATAAACTGTAAACATACGTTTAACTAGCTCTTTCATCATAAAGTGATTCTCTCTCTTTAACCTTGTGAGAGGTTTACTCTTTGATGTGAATTCCTTATTTTGCATAAATTTGTTTTTCAGTTCTTACTATCTGCCATTTAATCCTCTGTCATTGTCTGTCAGTTGTGCTATTTTTATTATTATTTCAGGGATGTCTCTTATTTCCTAGTTACTCAGTCCTTTAACTGTTTGAGGGAGCGGCTGCTGTGAAGTGTGAAGCACAGATTGAAAACCCTTTTTACATTTATAAACGTAATGTTCACTTTGAAAATTTGCATATATATTATGAGTGATTTACATTAATTCATTTAATAAACTTTGTTTTGGCTCCAACTAGAATGTCCTTGCAAATCTGCTCAAAGAAATACTTAAACAGAAAAGAGATCAGTGACTATAGAGAATACAGCAGTCACAATTTAAAAATCAATATCTTCCACACCATTGCTTCCTTTTGTAACCACAAACCACGCTGACTATGTCTACACTACAGGCTCTGTTAAGTTGACGTAACAAGGTCAACTTTAGGTCGATTTAAAGTCGACCTTGGTAAGTCGACTTAGAGTGTCCACACTAAGTATTCCAGTCGACTGCCTGTGTTCCACACTGGCAGGTGCTAGGTCGACGGAGGAGTGTTGTGGGGGCCTGGAGCTATGTTCCCTCTAAGCTGCAGGTGCGCAGCAGCCCAGGGGCTGCCACACACCCGCGCACATCACACAGCCCCCGATCCCCAGCTGCAGTTCCCCAGCCCCCAATACCCAGCACCTTCTCCCCAGCCGTGGCTCTCCTCTGCTGCAGCTTTCCCCTTCTTCCCAGCCCATCTCTCTGGTTGTGGCTCTCCCATTCTCTCCAGCCTGAGTCCATTTAGGTCGACTTAGGCTATTCCCCATCCACACTGGCTTTAAGTCCACCTAACAAGGTCAGCTTAGGTATTAAGTCTATCTAAAGAGGGGGGGGTTATGAAGTCGACTTAAGGAAGAGCTTAAGTCGACCTAAGTTGCATGTGGAGACATAGCCACTGACTTTTAATGGCAACCTCTGTATCTACTTTTATATATTGTTAAACATGTAAGAAACAGTTTAAAAATAGATATCTATTTTTAATATAGTCTATCATGTCAAAGTAAATGACAACTATTGCATTTATTTTAAATCTGATCTCTTCAGAGTTATTTGTATACAACATAAACAGAGCAGGACAATACAACCTCATAGATTGACCCAGAAATGGTTCATGGAAGGCATGTGTCAGTCTTACAATTTTCTATTAAACTGAGAAAAAGCCACCAAGTTAAAACCTCTATCTTTACTAACTGGCTACACCACTTATATACATTGGAGAACCTATTTTTCAAAACAATTGTCTATCTATTTTCTTTCATAGTGGTTTATAAATGTCCATGGAGTGAAAATTTCTATTGAAAACTAGTTTACCTGTTAGCTTGGTCTGGCAACAACAGGTAAAATTTATGCTTGCTTCCGTAGTATTTTACCAGTGCCTTTAAACTCCCTCCCATGCTTAAGAGTGGATACTCTCCCCAGGTAGATAAAGCAGCAATATATTACCATGTTATCTAAACATTGCATATATTGAAGAAGACTGTACTGAGAGGAAAAGGTAGATTTTAAAGGGTATGTCTACACTAGCAATTTAGGTCGACTTAAGGACCCTTAAGTCGACCTAAATAACTCCAAGTCTACACCTGACTTTCATTAAGTCGACTTAAGAAATTCCTTAAGTCGAGTTAACAACAACTGCCCATTAGGTTGATTTAAGCCTTAAGACTTAAGGATGGTGTGGATAGGGAGTAACCCTTAAGTTGACTTTATTAAGTCGACTTAAGGCCAGTTAGGTCGACTTAAAGTGGACTAAGTGGACTTAACTTTAAGTCCACTTAGTCCACTTTGTTAAGTCGACTTAATAACTTAACAAAGTCGACTTAACTTTTTCTAGTGTAGACATAGCCAAAATCTCCTGGGTTCATTCCTTGATACCTCCCAGACACATCCAAAAACCTACAGAAGACTGTTCCAGATTTTCAGAGGCTGATTCAGAAAGTGTTTAAGGCCCTTTACAATGTGTTGCATTCCTCAACACCCATCAATTTCAATGTGAGTTAAGGGCACTGAGCATTTTGCAGCATTTGACACTTTTGCTGTTGGAAGGGCCTTTATCAAAGGCTTCCAAATAAGGGAAGCCTTTGAGGATTGCAGAACTTGCTCAGCTCTATGGCTGCGTCTACATTTGTAAATTAAGTTGACTTAAGCTTGCTTAAGTCAACTTAATTTACCCTGCGTCTACACTACAGTTTCCTTAAGTCGACTTAAGCAGCTTGCCCCAGGGGTCGGTCCTGGGGCTGGTTCTATTCAACATCTTCATTAATGATCTTGATGATGGAATAGACTGTGTGCTTAGTAAGTTCGAGGATGACACCAAGTTGGGGGGAATGGTAGATACTCTGGAGGGCAGGGACAAGATCCAGGGAGACTTGGACAAATTGGAACACTGGGCCAAAAGAAACCTCATGAGGTTCAACAAAGACAAGTGCAAAGTCCTGTACTTAGGACGGAAAAATCCCATGCACTGCTACAGGCTGGGGACCGATCGGCTAAGTAGCAGCGCTGTAGAAAAGGACCTGGGGGTTATGGTGGACGGGAAGATGAATATGAGCCAACAGTGTGCCCTTGTTGCCAAAAAGGCCAATGGCATATTAGGTTGCATCAATAGGAGTATTGCCAGCAGATGGAGGGATGTGATAATTCCCCTCTATTCGATACTGGTCAGGCCGCATCTGGAATACTGTGTCCAGTTTTGGGCTCCCCACTACAGAAAGGATGTGGACAAATTAGAAAGAGTCCAGCGGAGGGCAACAAAAATGATTAGGGGGCTGGGGCACATGACTTATGAGGAGACACTGAAGGAACTAAGCTTATTTAGTCTACAGAAGAGAAGACTGAGGGGAGATTTGATAGCAACCTTCAACTACTTGAAGGGTTGCTCCAAAGAGGAGGGAGCTAGGCTGTTCTCGAGGGTAACAGAGGACAGAACAAGGAGCAATGGTTTCAAATTACAGCTGGGAGGTCAAGGTTAGATATTAGGAAAAACTTTCTCACTAGGAGGGTGCTTAAGCATTGGAATGGGCTATCTAGGGAGGTGGTAGAATCTCCATCTTTGGAGATTTTTAAGGCCCGGTTAGACAAAACCCTGGCTGGGGTGATTTAGTGGGAGTGGTCCTGCTTTTAGCAGGAGGTTGGACTAGACGACCTCGTAAGGTCCCTTCCAACCCTATGATTCTATGACTTAATGAAAATTAAGTCGACTTTATTAAACCTAGATTTAAGTAGATTTAAGGCTTAATTCGACTTTTTAAAGTTGAATTAAGCCAGTGTAGACGTGGGGTAGCCCTAAGTCGACTTAGGGCTACCCCAGGACTACACCAATGCCCTCCCTGTTGGGGGGGGCACAGGGGAAGCCTGGCATGCCCCGCAAAGGGCAGGGCAGAGCTCTGTGTCATGCTGTCTGGATTTAGGGAAGCTTTTATGATATTATTTTCTATGGATATCTCATGTATGCTATATTCCATAGGAACTAAGTCCTGTTTGGTATCAATAGAAAGATAGTAATTTGCTGGGAATGATTATATATTTTATGTCTAGGAATTGTATTTATATTAGAAGTTATTTAGTTAGGAATTTGGTGTTATAGCTATACTTTAACTTGTGTCATTCTGGAGAAATTCCCTAGACAGGAGGCTGTCAACAACCATTGTGTCCTTAATGGCTCATCAGGTTTCTCCCTTTGGCCCATTGTAACTGGGAGCTTCCTTAACTTTAAGGAGACAATGGTTGTAATGTTAAGGAAGCTCCCACCTACAATGGGCCAAAGGGAGAAACCTGATGAGCCATTAAGGACACAAT
>ML686195.1:3452905-3499369 GCA_007922175.1 Pelusios castaneus | reverse complement strand
GAGAGAGAGAGAGATACAGCCAGCCAGAGAGAGAGAGATACAGCCAGCCAGAGAGAGAGAGAGAGAGAGAGATATAGCCAGCCAGCCAGCGAGAGAGAGAGATACAGCCAGCCAGCCAGAGAGAGAGAGAGAGAGAGATAGATACAGCCAGCCAGCCAGAGAGAGAGAGATAGATAGATACAGCCAGCCAGAGAGAGAGAGAGAGATAGATACAGCCAGCCAGAGAGAGAGAGAGAGATAGATACAGCCAGCCAGAGAGAGATTGATTGATTGATTGATTTTGTGGAGTGAAAGGAGATGGTTACGAATACCCTTATTAAGTTAATACCAATGTACCTTCCTATATATTTTAAGTTTAAAAAATTTGGCACTCAAAAGAAATTTCAATCGCTGTTTTGTTGATATTTGGCTCAGTTGACTAATAAGTTTGCCCACCACTGCTCTAGCCCCATAAAGTCGACCTCGAACATCCAGTGTGGACGCTCTAGGTCAACTTTGTAAACCCCCTTTAAGTCGACTTTAATTTTAAGTGTAGACACACTAAGTCGACTTAGTTAAAGTCGACTTAAATTACCAAGCCTATGATTCTACTGTGCTGGGAAGAACTAAACATCATTCAGAGGATGCTTCCTTCTAACATGTTATTGCAGGGTGAAACCCTTAGAGATTTCCTCATAGCATAGCTGAACATTCTTCAGGAATGTGTCATTTTTAGTAATTCCTTCCTTCTATGGCTTTAATTATATCTATATATGACAAAACTCTGTAGAGCTGTTTAATTGTGGGCTCTGAAAATTTCACAGGCAGCACTCCAGCCACTTAATTGCACTAATTATTATTCACGCATTAGCGCCTATTAGTCTGCACTTTTTTTAAAGGGGTTCAGTCAGCATCCAGATCTTGCTTGCTTGGCAGAATGTCATAGTGGCTTTCAAAATCTGGCAAAAAGCCTAAAAAGAGACCACTCTTGCCACTGGGACAGCCTAATCCAGACATCATTATCGATCAAACTGACACATGCCTGCCACAATGGTTGAAACTGTGTTATGGGGAAAAAACAGGAAACTGCAGCTCCAGTATATCCTTATCCTAAGCCTGCTAAATGATGACGCTCAAAAGATGGTATGAGTCCATATTTACTAGTATATTCTTGAATTCCAGAAGGGAAAAATGTATATTTAATGAAGCAACATTTTTAAAAAAACATAAAAGATTACGGTCAGGAGGTTCAGAAGAATCTTCCTATATAAGCTTAAGTCCCAATTTTGATCCCAGTAGCAATTAATCAAAACATCAAGATTAGACTACTCCCTCGCTGGTCAAAAATGTAAGTCAGTTTAGAGAAGAGGTAACATGCCAACATAATAAAAGCTAAATTACAAAAGCATATGTAGTCATCAGAGCTTTGAAATAAATTTGTAATCCCATGACCAATTGTTGCAGAGGGAGCATAAGAGTTCTTAAACTTCCCTACATTGTGGACAGCCGAACAGAGTGTGGTTAAGTAACACAAGGGAATGGACGGTTCGTATAAAACACAGAATGATTTTGACACTCCAAAGGCTATATTTCTTTTATGCTGCCAGAGAAGAAGCTGTCCCACCTGATTTATTATTAATATGGATGACACTAGCGTAGATTTGGTACGAGTTAGCAGCTGGCTTATGGCAGAATGTGGCTCAAAGTAAGTTGAGAGAGCAAGAAAGGACAAGTGTCAAGTTTCCATTGTTCTGGTTTGCACTTTGCTTGGTAACTTACTGTGTATATCCAGAGGTCTCAAAGCCAATCAGCCATCATTTCTTTTCCCCACCAGCTCTGACAGCTTCTCTATAGGGCACCATGGGGCTAACTATAACCATGTGGAGCAATAAGTTATCTTTTTAGTGCCTTACTTTATGAACATAAAATACCATTTTGGAGTAGCAGATGAGCAGCACTTCTTTCTGATTATGGAGCTTCACAGAGCATATGCGAGGGATAAAATACTCATTGCATAACCTTGACAGAGAAATCAGACTGGCTAACTTCAACCTCTGGCTGTACTGGATAGCTAACTATTAAAGGACTTTTACTGACTGATACTCTGAATTGATCACCCAGCAATTGCATGACAGAAGAAATGAGGATCATATAAAAGTGAATTTATCTTAGGATGGGAAAACTCACTTTGCCTCATTTCTATTCCACTGAAGCATCATGAGTTTCAAAGTTCAAATTTGTGATCTACTTCAAGTCTATGGGGAGGAAGGAATTAGTGTGCCAGTGGAGGGGGGGTGGAGGGTAGGAAAACAACACAGAAGGGAAGAGAAAAATGGATTAAAAAATCCAAACACAACTCCCCCTACAAAAAAATTCAAAGACACAGAAATTGTGAAAAGAAAAGAAAAAGGAACAAAGAAAGGGAGAAAAACATTCTAGTTTATAAAGGAAAGAGATACTGAATATACCATCATGTCCCATAGGAAGAGGACAACTTGTGACAGCTAATAGTTTTTGAGTGGTTTTTCCAACTCTAAAACATAATGCAGGCTTCCCCTTCAACTAGAAAAGGCATCAAAAATTAAATTACCCTGAGAAGTTGTGTGACCCCAAATAATTTTGCAAATTAAACAGCCAGTGAGAGCGATTCACCCATTCCTATACATAATTCGTAGAGGACTAGACCAGCACACTCTTTTCAGTAACTCACATGTCCCTCCCCTTAAAACTAGACCCTTACCTATCTCCAGCTTCTTAATCTATTGTTTCCTCTCATTTTCTGGATCCTTGTCAAGCACCAATATGCCTTGCCCTTTCCCAGCAGGTCCTGCCACCTCACACGCTATCCACTTTTCCTCAGACTCTGTATCCACTTCTCCATTCTCTCCTTCAGCCAGCTTCCCTACTACTTCTCCTACACTCTCGGTTTGACTTATGGTTTGTCTCCATACTGGTGGTAACCAAATCAAGGAAAAAGTACAGGAACTGGTAATAAAATAAAAGACAGGTCAAGTCAGAAAGGAGGCCTGGGATAGGAGGAAGGTTTCTGGCACAGAAAAGAGACAGGTAGAGTCAGAAAGCACTTCACACATGAATCCCAATCTATCTGGTTTTCTAGTGCCCAGAAGCCCTTCTCTCCATCACAGAACATTGTGCTTTGTGACTACCCCCAAAATGATTGGAAGTTAGCGAATCCTCCAGAGACATAAACCTGAAAATTAACCTAAGATTTAAGACTGTTTCACCAAGCACCACTACATACAAACTGGCTAGCTGACATAACTGAACTACTGAAGATTTCTGCTTCAAGGGCTTTTCAGAAGCTGGCATCAGGGACTGCCTGTGATTGCAGTCTGTAGCTGTAGATCACCTGACAAAATCCCTCTGAGTATTCAAATGAGGAAACTTATTGTGCCTCAGTGCATACATGATAACTCCAAAGTTTGTATTTAAAATTTGAAGCTTTTTGTCAGAACAGTCCTGTCCATTATATCTTTGCAAAAGTTGCTCATACACATAAGCTATGTCTACACTGGCAAGTTAGTTCGAGTTACGGAAGCTTAATTCCAACTAACTTAAGCCTTGGCCACACTAGGCTTTCATTAATTTGAATTAAGGGCTTCCTTAATTCGAACTAATAAATTTGCTTATACTTTTCGAAGAAAAGGTTAATTTGAACTAGTTAGTTCGAATTAACCCAATGTGGCCATGTTAGTTTGATCTAAGCGCTTAGTTCAAACTAACCGGTACATTGAGCTCAATGCAACTGACTAATTCGAACTACCATGCATGGCACTTGCTTAGTTCAGACTAAAATTTGCTAGTTCGAATTAAGTTAATTCGAACTAACTAAAATTAGTTCGAATTAGTTAGTTCAAATTAACTAATTCGAACTAACTTTGGTAAGTGTAGACATAGCCATAGTGCACAAATTACAATTACTATTCATAGTAACAGTTAGATAAGTGCTAAGCATGTGCTCAGTGCTGTACAAGACACAAAATAGTTTACAGTACAAAGAGGAAGACAGTAGATAGTACCTACCAGCTGCACAATCTTACAGGATAAAATGTTCAAGTGTTTAGGAGCTTATGTTCCATTGACTCTATGAGACTGAGGCTTCCGAATGACTCGAGAAGGAAATTTAGGCTCCTAAATCACATCATGCTTTTGAAAATTTTACCCTCTCTGAAAGTCAATGGAATTTTAGGATTTTAATCACATGAGTCACTTTTGAAAATGGAAGGTAAGTTCTTTTGAAGAGTCTACCCACAGTGTAAGTGGGATTTTTGTAACATGGCTAATCATCCTCCTGGGTGAAGATCATATTAGTATATTTATTTAATTTATTATTATTCTGTGAAATCACTAATTTCATGGGGATTAACAATAGTTATTTGAATTATTAATATTGCATAAAATCTTTTAGGAATGCTTTTAATTGTTCCTATCAGCTGTGTCCTTGTCTTCCCCATTTCTTCCTGTTGATCATTATACCTCTTTGTTGCATTTTGTCTTAAATTAGATACCCCATGCTTGTACTGTGGGTTCTAATGTATTTGCACAGTGTCTATAAAAACAGGGCCCTGATCCTGAAAATGGAAACTTCTGTAATAATAATTTTGCTGATGAACAGCAAAGGCTCTTTCCACTAAGTCATTCAGTTCCCCTTGCCTAGTATTTCAAATTTCTTATGTGTTTTTGATTGGTCAGGGTTGGAGAAGGGAAGAATAAATAAACAGACAGTGACCTTTATGGGTAAAACATCTAAGCATAAAAAGATTAATCAACCCCCGTCAGCCAGTTATTAAATCAAATAAGAGCTTTTCTTGTACTTTTAAAACTCAGATTTACAGTCAGGCAAATTGTGTAAAAAGGCTGGTAATACAGTGCTGCCCAAAGCTACTGGGCTTTAGAAAGCTGACAGTTGCTGTAAAATAGTCATTAAACAACCTCTAGAAGAGACTCATCAGCAGATGCCCCCAGGTGAAGGAGAGAGAAAGCAAAGAGAATGAAGGAGAATCTAACATCTTAGCATGACTGAATTAAACAGAGCATATTATGCTGATTTTCAGAGTCAGCCCAGTAATTTAATTTTCATAGCAGTTCCTTTGATTGTAGCAACCATTTTATGAAACATTTATAAAACTTCTTTTTATGTAGCCCACGTCCCTTTTCTGTTTCATTAAGAAAAAAAATCAGCATATACAAATTTGCTGACCATGAGCTCTGTAAATGACAAAAACAAATGAAAGATTATTTTTAATACACTGATGTTGTGGTAGATAGACTGTGTCCATGCTGCACGATAATCTCTGCCCAAGTGGGAAAAGATCAACAAACTATACGTGGTATAACATACCATTTAGTAAAGTCATTTCATAAATCAGAAGTTAGGCTAATATATATGTGTGTTCACATACACTGTTTTTATGTAACTGTACTTATACATATAATATATGCTCTATTGGGCCTAATTCTCCTCTTGCTTTATCAGATATAAATCACTGAGCTCAAAGGAATGACTATCAGTAGAAAACTAATGCAAGCAAAAGAAAGTGAGAGGAGATTTTGGTCTACACTAGAACTAGTTGGAAAGCTGATTTAAAAATCACAAAAAGTCTGAAAATTTCAAAACTAATTTTTATTCTACAGATTTAGAAAGGAATGTTTTTTTTTGTTTATTTGAATTTTTTCACAAAAATTTGTATTAAAAAATTCAGTTTTTGAAATTATTTTTCAGCCTTTGTTTTTCTTTCTTCTCTTTTTCCCTGTCCAGTTTCTCCCTCTTCCTCCTCTTTCCCAAACTTTCCTCCCCCCTCCACCCACCCCCAATTTTTATATGGAAAAGAGAGGTACATGGAAAGAAAAAAATGATGGGGAAAGGAGAAACATGTGGTGAGGGGGAAGTCTATATTTTCCATTTTCCAGCATAACTGAAAAAATGGACATTTTCAAAAAATCCAGAATTTTCCACTACAATTTTTACTTTTGAAGAAGTCATTTTTTCAACAAAATTGTTTTATTTTGAAAAAATATTGACCAACTCTAGTTCATACAATGCATACTTTGTACACAAATTCCAAAGGGATAGCTTGCTGTTACAGCCTGACTTGATGCTATGTCATACACTCCCCTGCATTTAATTTCCTCCCACTCTGTAACTTTCCTATCTTCAAAGCGTCTGACGAAGTGGGATTTTCTCCCACGAAAGCTCATGCGATTAATAAACCTGTTAGTCTTTAAAAGTGCCACAAGACCCTGTTGTGTTAGTCTAGTTCAGCAAAACAAACAAGGAGTCCTGCGGCACTTTTAAAAACTAACAAATTTATTTATCAAATGAGCTTTTGGGGGGAAAATCCCACTTTGTCAGTTGCTTTGAAGTTCACGCAATAAATAAATTTGTTAGTCTTTAAAAGTGCCACAGGACTCCTTGTTTGTATTGTACACAAAGACACACAGTGTATAGAGCATGCATACAGTGGTTAAAGTATAATTTGACAGGCCCCGGAACCCTCCTAATCTCCGGGCCCCCTTCCCGTATTGTCTGGGCCCTTTTCATGCATGTGTGGGCCCCAGCCCAGGTAGGTATTTGCAACCATTTCTCAGTACCACATGCATCAGTTATCACTCCATAAAAATATTTATAATTTTATATGGCGTTTATGTCTATAGCAATTATTGTCACAAACTAGAAAACACTGCATAACACAATAAGTATTGTGATTAACAATGGTGGGGTGTAGGACCTGCCAGCAGCCAGGGCAGGGTGGAACATGTGTTCCGCTGGATTTTTCTATTTTTAGGGGCCCCGGAACACTAGTCCCTCAAATTTGTGGGCCCCAGAACTGCATTCCGGTGCGTTCCCCCTTACTTTAACCCCAGCATGCATATAAGGACATAGCTCTTCTTTCACCTGCTTCCACTGCTCCACTGAGTTCAATAATTTACACAAGAATGAAAGGAGAATCAGATGTGTATGTATTATATGAATATGTGTGTTATCTCCTACATCTAAAAACAGTATGTACACTGACTCACAAATACCTCTCAAGCCATCACACATCTGTGGAAGTGACTTCATATGTTATTTCATAAATATGATTTATCACCAGGCTCTACAATTTGTCATTCATTTTTGATCATGTCATTTGCCTTTGCCTACTAATCTATCGCACATGGCAAGAAACAAACACAAAGTAATATATAGGAAATGCACATATTTATATTTATTTACATATACACACACATATACTGACACAAACTATGTCAAAGGACCAAAAGTTACAAAGTGAATTACTCAAAAGATAGGAAATTCCCAAGTTAAGGTTGCCTACTCAACCTTAACGCTGCTCACCTGTGAATAGTCATTATAGTGTAGCATTGAATTACATGATTACCTATTTTTTTTCCCTGCAAACTTTTGTTTCATTCTAAAAGCAGATCAGATGGTATACAGTGAATGTCAGAGCTGTTTGATGCTTATTTCAACTTTACTGTTAAATGAGTTCCTCACTCACTTCACACCACCCAAATAGCATACTGACCGAGGCAGCTCTCTCTTTCATTCATGATCTGAAGGTGCTTTTGGACTCTTATCCATATGATCTTGCAGTTAAAGTGCTGGACTAGGACTTAAAAGATCTGAGAGAAACACTCAGCTCTGACAGACTTCCTGTGTGACATCTGACTTCATCTCTTTTTACCTCTGTTACCCATTTGTAAAATGGGAATACTGTTTGTTACTTTTCACTATCTTCTCCACAGGTAGACGCTATATTAGGAACATTTTGCCAATAAAGATTCACTGTGCACCATGTATCTCAATTTTAATTAGCTGTTGGCAAGTACTTTATTGCATATTAATTGCAAGGTTTACATTTAGAATAGATGTTAAATAATATAAAATTCTATATACATGCTCAAAAACCAGCAAAGCACTCCTAGTGTTGACACAGTTTATACCAGTAAAACTGCACACAATGGCTATGTCTACACTTACCAAACTTAGTTTGAATTTGTTAATTTGAACTAACTAATTCGAACTAATTTTAGTTAGTTTGAATTAACTTAATTCAAACTAGCATGGCCCTACAAGAATGCTAGTTCAAACTAAGCAAGTGCCATGGATGGCACTTGCTTAGTTCAAATTAGTCAGTTGCATTAAGCTCAATGTGCTGGTTAGTTAGAATTAAGCAGTTAGTTCTAACTAACATGGCCACATTGACTTAATTCGAACTAACTAGTTCGAATAAAGGGTTAGTTCAAAGTAAAACGAGGTTTTACAAATTCAAACTAACTTTTCCTTAATTCGACTTAAGGAACTGCTTAAGTCGAATTAAGGAAACTCAAGTGTAGACACAGTGTAAATTAAGCCGACTTTAACCTGCTTAAGTCGACTTAATTTACAAGTGTAGACGCACCCAATATGCCTCTGACCAACATATATATGCTGACTAAAGTCTATAGCGTAGACCTGAGGCCTGGTCTATACAGCCATGCTATGTCAATGTGAAGTACACTAGTTATGTAATGTAACCAGCAGTGCCAGATTTAGGTATAGGCCAAGTAAACCATAATGGGGCCTCACATTCTGAGGGGCCTCTAAATGTGTTGGAGATAAATAAGATTTACCATAACTGAAATTACTTTGACTTAAATAACTTTTCATATAAAATCCACAGGCAAAATTCTGAATCCTAAACACCGAAAATGAGGTGTTATTAAGTCAACTTAACTTTTCCTTAAGTCAACTTAAGGAAATGCTTAAGTTGACTTAAGGAAAGCCCGGTGTGGACGCAGAGTAGTTTAAGTCGACTTAAGCCTCCTTACGTCGACCTAACTTGTAAGTGTAGACGCACCCATAGACCTTAAGGTCAGAAGGGACTGGTATGACCATCTAGTCTGACCTCCTGCACAATGCAGGCCACAAAACTTCACCCATCCACTCCTGCAATAAGCCTCTAACCAATGACTCAGTTATTAAAGTCCTCAAATCACGATTTATAGACTTTAAGATCCAGAGAATCCACCAGCAAGTGAGCCTTCCCAATGCTACGGAGGAAGGTGAAAAACCCACAGAGCCCTAGCCAATCTTCCCCGGGGAAAAATTCCTTCCCTACCCCAAATATGGCAATCAGTTAAACCCTGAGCATGTAGGCAAGTCTTACCAGCCAGTCACCCAAGAAAGAATTCTCTGAAATAACTCAGAACCTACCTATCCACCCAGACCACTGGCATATCCACCATCAGTAGTCAAAGATCAGTCAATTACCAAACTAGGCCGTCCCATCATACCATCCCCCCCATAAATTTATCAAGCTCAGTTTTGAAAGCAGTTATGTTAGCTCCCCTTGGAGGGCTATTCCAGAACTTTAGTCCTCGGATGGTTAGAAACCTACGTCTAATTTCAAGCCTAAGTTTCCTGATGGCCACTTTATAACCATTTGTTCTTGTGTCCACATTGGTGCGGTACTCAAATAATTCTTCTCCCTCCCTGATATTTATCCCTCTGATGTATTTATAGAGAGCAATTATATCTCCCTTCAGCCTTCTTTTGGTTAGGCTAAACAAGCCAAGCTCTTTAAGTCTCCTCTTATAAGGCAAGTTTTCCATTCCATGGATCATCCTTGTAGCCCTTCTTTGTACCTGTGCCAGTATGAATTCTTTTTTTTTTTTTAAACACAGGGGACCAGAACTGCACACAATTCTCTTGTTTTTATTTAGGATTTATTATTGCATAATTCCTTTGTTATATTATAGCATATTATATATTGCAAATACATCTTTTGGGCATGTGTGTAAAGTTTTATATTATTTAACATCTTTTATAAGTGTAAACCTTACAATTAATATGCAGTAAAGTGCCTACCAATTACAAATGAAAAGGCTGTGTTAGAGTATCTTTTCGCAGAAAATTCCAGGAGCGTTTACATAGACTTTCTTCATCTAACAAACACAAGCACTTTCTCTAATTACATCAAACACATTAACCCTTTAGCTCCTGTTTTAATTAGTGGATTTAATTAGTAAACAAAATTGATTTTCCCATAAATAAATTAGAAAATTCATGCTGTACTCTATAAAGCTGTTATTTGGAGCTAAGAATTTTGTACAGCACAGCAAGGTAAATGTTGTAAATGGCAGCGTATCACAGATTTCACAGTGGAGATGAAAGGCAGAATACAGCACCAGCTTTATAGACAGAGTTTTAGAAACAGAAAATTGTATTAATTTCTGTCCCACATTTCTCATAAGAAATGTGTGTTTTGCAGAATAATTCATTTTTATATCAAAGACAATTGCATATGCCGCAAGACAACAACACATTTTTTTCAGAAAAGCAATACAAGATGGACTGATAGGCTGCAGCATAACTAAAAAAAAAAAAAAAAAAAAAAATTTACAAAACAAAACTTCCATATAACAAAACAATGCTGACAAATTTCCAGTGCAATACAGTTAGGCACAGTGTTCAAATACAGCTGAATATTTTGCCCTATTTCAGGTGAGGTTTAATTAGAGAACAAGCAGGGGGGAAATACCTTATTAATTTATTTTACCATTTCCTGGCCATTCCTTTCAAAGGTTAGCATATTGAGAAAAGCACAAATACCAGGAAGTTAGGTTACGTAGCATACGAGGCTCTACTTTTTCAAAAGTTTAACCTCTGCAGCTAGTCAGATAAAAAGCAGCTGCTGGCCTCAATATTTCCTGCAGTGTTATTTTTGATCGAAAACTTTGTGGATGTATGTGATATTGCTGAAAGCCTATTGGCAGCTGAGAATCTCTTGCTGTAGTCTCCATCATTATTTGCCTGTCTTGTCTATTAACGAGCACTATCATCCCATCGTAGGATGACAGCTGCAACACGTACTCAGGCGCAATAAACAGCTAAATGAGGCGCACAGCAATTTCACTTGTCACCAGAGCCCTCTGCACGATTGGCTGCACAGCTTGATGCATAAATTCATGAGGCTGTTGCATATGATGGAGTATGCCTGGCTGAAAGAGGTGATGGATAGCAGGGCAGCTAAAAATGGCCATCACCTTGACTCTGTCAGGACATTTTTTCCTTGTATTCTTTCTTGTCCACTATCCCTCAGCTAAAAGCTTTCTAAAGCACTGATTTGAGACTTTCCTTTAATAAAAGGTTTCTGAGTCCAGACTCAAGTTTCTTCTATTTGTTACTAAGTCAGATGAATGTAGTATAGAGTAATGTCATTTATAGTAAAATAATCATACAATTTAACACAGAGCAGTCATAAAGCTAAACACGAACAATAGAAAGTCTCATCATTTTTTGAATGAAATCTAAAATCTGCGGTTTAAAAATTATATATGCACACAGTTAAAAATGATATATTTCATTATATATATGAACACATAAATAAATTAGGCTTTGTAAAAAATCTGTAGGCAGATTTAGTCATTATAGGAACTTAAACCCCAACACAAAAATATATAAAGTCTGAATAGCATTCCAATTCACATTGCAGATCTAGGTTAGCAATGCAGTTTCTAATTATCCAATAGAATTGAATAAAGTAAGAGTCCATGAATTAATCTGTGTCTAAAAGCTATTTGGAGAGTTTCCTGGGTGAAAGAAAGATAGAAAAAAAAATTGAAGTAACTTACTGGGCTTCCGGAATTAAAGCCAGAACTCCAGTTGCCAAAGGTGCCGCATTTTATATCCCAGTGAAGTGTGTTACATCCCCTCCGTCTATGTTACTGTAAGTCACCTAAGGAAGACAAATATAAAGGCAACAAAATCAATGAGGCAGTTTCCTGAAAAGCTTTATGCATTAATCTCTATCACACAGAGAAATATACACCACTACAAGGGAAGGAAGTCACTTGTTCTCTAATAAAAGAGAAAACTTTTGGTAATAAGCAATTAATAAAGTTGTCATGATTAGTGATGCGACCATGAATCAGTCTTCACAATAAAGATGACTGCTTTCATAGCTTTACATACCTATGATTCAATCACAATAAAAAAAATCATTGGTATCTTCAGAATAATTATAAAAATGTAATCGTTTTCTTAATGCTTTTATATAACATTGAATTTAAAAAGAGGGGCATTTATTCTAGTCTGTACAAGAAATGATCTGGGACCCAATTCTCTGTCCCTCCCCCTTTACTTATTCACAACAATTCCCATTCAGTTTGAACCTCAATTTTACGTACTTCAAATTCCCCTTATTCATATTTGTATTTTGTTCCTCTACTCTGATACTTTTCTTTCTTCAAAATCTCCTATAAATCCAGACACTTTGGTTCCTCCCTACCAGTAGATGGAGACAGTACACTGCAACTTTATTGATGATGTCATCCCTTGTTAAGAACAAAAACAAAAAAATGGGGAGCACTAGCTTCAACATCAGACAAATCAAGAACTTCATAAATTTATTTTGATACCTATAACCCTGGTCTATGGACAAGAAAACCACAGTGTGAAAAAGAGGAAAGCAAATCTGGACTATCCTTGAAGAAAGAAAATTATGTTCTCAGCCATTCTAAAAGCAATATTTTAGCATAGTTACAAAATTCAGAATGCTCATCTTCCAAGCACAGATGTCATTGAACCCTGACCATCAAGGTCAACATTCTCAAACTTGGGTGCCTAAAGTTAGTTCCTGAATTTTGGAAGTGTTGAAGACCCATAGAAGTTAATGTCACCTTTGAAAATATAGATGCCTAAATATGGATTCAGGTCACTAGTTTTAGATGTGGCATAGTGCCATCTTGTGGTCACAGAACATATCTATTAGTAAAAGAGGTAGGAAGAAGGAGTAGAGAACAAGGAAACATACAAGGTTTCACGATTTTTTGAGTAACACAGAAAGAATAGGGACTCATGCAATGTAAAAGTTAAATAAAATCATTTCATTCAAATCTGAGACACTTGCTTCTCCAGGAATACAACATAAATTACTGAAGCTGGAAAATATTGTCCTAACTCTATAGAGTGTTTTGAGAAAGCATGAAGAAAAACCCAGGAGGTTGCTTTCACATTGCTAGGAAACAAACATCCACAATGGTGTAGTATGGATATCCTAGGAGAACCAGGGCTATTTCTACTTGTCAATTGTTGGTATCAGCTGCCAAGTTACTGGATTCTTAAACATGTGATCATAGTATTCTAACAAGCCATTTAGATATATGAGAAATGACATCAACGGCTGGCAGAGTGAGACTACTAAATGTTCTACCCCAGTGGTTTCTAAACTGTGGGTTGCAACCTCAGATGTGGTTTCACCATCAGCAGATAGGATCACAGTAATCTCTTGTGTGCAGAAGATACCATTTTGTACCATATAGAGTGATTTCACACGTACGGTCAGAAGCAGCCTTTGGCTATTGGGGGCCCTAGGCGAAGGCCCATTGAGGGATCCCCTATAGGCATGAAGGGGCCCCCCTCTGTGGCCCCAGTTCCCCACCGCCAGCCCTGTCCCCACCTCCTCCATGGCTGCTGGCCCTGGCACCCCACCACCCCACAGCTGCCAGCCGCTGCTCCCTGCCATTGGCCCCAGGGGCTAACTCTTCCTCCTGCTGCCAAGTGAGACAAGCGCAGTTTTTGGAGTAGGCGAATCAAGCGATGGGGCCCCTTACTGCTCGGGGCTGTAGGCGTGCACCTGCTTCACCTACCCCCCAAAGCTGCCTCTGCATATGGTGCAACGGCACCCTTCACACTTCATGACATTGCAGGCACCATATATACAAGATCACACTGTGTAGAGGATGCCATTTTGTAGATCAAATGGAGACCTCTGTTTGGCATGACCTCACACATATGGTGCATGTGAGGTCAGACTGTGGAAGACACCATTTTGCACTCCAAAATGGCATCTCTCATGCTGTCTGAAGTACTAGGAGAAAATAATTAATTAGAATGTTGCTTTGCTGACCAGTGGTCTAGCCTACAAGATTGGTCAGAGAAGTGTATTTAACATAGGGATTGCAAACTTCCAAATCAAGCATAGATGAGAAGTGTAATTCCCAATCCCTGAAAATAAAATAAAATAATCCTCAAAGTTGTTCGTGAGGGTTTCTGGCCCACATAGATAGGTGCTGGATATATGAGAGTTTCTGGAGTCTGAACTATTGCCTAAGCTTCTGTGGTAATCTGAAGCAGAGCTTATGTTTCCTGGGAAATCTTAACTACAAATCGTCTCACTTCCCGGATGTTTATTTACATTTTTAACTAACTTTACTATGTTTTTCCTGGGAATATAATACTAAAGCTACTATGCATGTCAAGTGTACTATGTTATGTTTCAAGTGCTTGAGCAAAGAGACTCTGTCTTATAAAGGTATAGTTGTATGAATAGATACAGAAGGACTCCTCTAATTAAGGAACTTCCTCAATGATATCAAAATGTAACTAGAAAAGGACTGATGTCTCTCCCTCCATGTGTATAAAGCTTCTTACACAGCATCCTTTACACTTTGTCCTGAACACACATGCTTCCCACTGAGACATTTGAAGATCAAGCCTAGGAGCCAAATTCCTCTCTCAGTTACATGTTCACCTGTGTAACTGACCTCAGAATTTGCCCTTAGAACTTTAAACTTGATCTGATAGTCTCTGGACAGCCAGTGCACTGATCTGAGCACCAGAGTGATGTGCTCTTGTCAACTTGTGAATCCGAAGAATTGCTACATTCACACCAAATGAGGGAAAAGATACATGTAAATTGCTCTTGAAATTGCCTCATGCTTCATTCTAGTCAGGGTGGGCAAATCTGAACCTCATGGTTTGAAATTCAGCCCAAACTTAAACAATGTTTAAATGCCAAGAAGACTGATGCCTTAGAAATACTTAAGACAAGTTGATGATTAATCAAGTTTGCCATCCACTTTTGACAGATTGAGGAGTAGACGAGGGAAGTAGAGATGGGAAGAAGGACATCTAAGTAAAAAAAAATACATAAAGTGTTTTAAGTATATACACCCACCACATATATCCAGCACCCACTTGAACCTGTTCCACTTCTTATATGGTTAGAATAGCACAGGTTTTTCTCTTGGTAGAAAAATATATTGCAACCATAAAACATTGATAGGAACCAATACCTAATTGCACACAGTTTGGACATTTTGTGACCATTTATATACTTGGCAGTTATTTTTGCAAACTTATTTTTTTCTTTTTGAATTGATAATGAAGAACATGGGCTGCCAAAATTTGTCAAGCAGAATGAGAATGTTAGAAACTGTTTGAACAATTCTCACAGTTCTAGTATCAGTTCAGCAGTCTTCACTCATAGCTAACAATGTACTGGCTGAAATTGAATGTACATTAAAGTTTCACTTTGGGAATCTCAGGGAAGACATCTGCATAGTAAGGAAACGTATGGACTTTCTTCCTTCAGCCGGGCATCTCCTCCTTCACTGAGCCAGCCTCCCTTGCTCTGTCACAAAATCCATCTTTCCCTTATTAGTTCCAAGATCCTCTCTCGTTTAGTGTTGCCTAGCTACTAGATTAGCCTATAGAACCAACTGTCACAGGACAGGGAGTTCTACTCTCTGATGTGCTCCTGCTGGTGCTAATGGGAATGATAGGCAGTTCCAGACAGTCCAGAATGTCCTGGGGATTTGGAACTGGCAGTGGTCCTACATGAGGTTTCTCCCCATCCCAGAAAAGAAGAGGTGATAGCCAGCATCCCCCAAAAAGCCTAAGGGGAGATATGCTGTGAGCAGTAATAGATTTAAGAAGTCCTTGAGCCTCTCCTGACAAACCCCAAAGTAACAGGGAATAAGAAGTCCTAGGACTTTGTGTAGTGGGAGATGTTTCCTGAAGGGCTTTGATTCATCTTACTTGGAATTCCAAAACAAATCTACATTGTCATCACCTAGCAAATGAACCATCACCTGGCAAACACCATTGCAAATCTTGCTCATGTCACACAACCCTAGTTAAGAAGGGAAATATGCCAATGGGGCATATGTATTTCAGATGGCTGAAAAAATACTCTAACTGCAACTCATGACTTCAGTAGAACAGTCTCTACTCTTTCTAAAAGAGCAAAACAAACAAAAAATCCCTATTACTCTATTGGCCATACAGATGCTCTTTCTTTTTGTTGCTCACTGTCATGAATGTTAATGGCAGAGGACACTTTATTTAATTCTTACTGTGTAAAGATGGAAAGCAACATGTGGGACTTTGGGGGGGGAGGGAGTTTTATTGTCCCAGTTTCACTTTTAATTTACAAGTAAAAACATTCCCTTTGCAAAGTAAATGCATTATAAAAGTACCTGGAAGAAATATTTCCTAGATATATTCAAATAAATAAATAAAACATGTAAAATGGTGTGCTCTGGAGGTAAGTTTTTTTTAAAAAAAGGTAGAAGGGATTTTAGGTGGACAACATGAGGTGCACCACAGAACTGAGAATCACCCCCCCCCCCCCCGCTTACTCCTTTCCCTCCAAGCATAGTGGCCTCCAGAGCTCCCCAATTCCTCCAAAAGCCCAATCAAGTAGTAGTATTAAATATATGAGATAAGCACAGAAAAGTTATTCAGCTGTAACAAGCCCAAGAGAGTGAGTCCAGCACCCATTAAAATTGGCCAGCCCCATTTGACTTCTAAGCATGAGCAATTCATTTTCCTTCTTCCACACTGTCTCTCTGTAATGGTCACTTTTTTTTCCTTTCCGTCTTTCACTCCACCCTCCAAGCTGAAGCAAAGTATTGTTTACTTTTCTCCTCCAATGACAAATACGGGCAGGGGGCTCAATTTTCTCACTCTGGACTCCTGGTGGTTCAATCTGACCCCTAGTCTCTGCTAGAGAACTGCTCACCCCCCTTGCTTTCCCATTGGCTGGTTGAGGAAGGTGGAGCATTGATCTGAGGCCTAGGAAGGAGAGAAAGTGATGGGAATTAGTTCAGGTTAGAAGAACTGCTGTATCTTTTCTTCTTTCCATCGCACCTCTTACCAGCCTCAAAAGGCCCCTGGAAACTGTTCAGTTATGAAGGTTAAAATCACCTCAGAATTGGCCAGTTTCCCTCCATATCAGATTTTCTACATATGTCTCCAGGGGTCCAGAGCCTGTTTATATTCCTTGTCTACATTCAATAGACGTGATACAACCCAAAAGGCTGGAAGCATTTTTCCCCACTGTGATAGACAGGAACAAAGCCTTGGGAGCAAGTAGTGAATGGAAAGTAAATAGGTTCATGAGCTCTGGGAACACTAGAAGTGCTGTAGGGAGGGAGGCAGACAACATAAAATAAATATAGCTAAAGAGTAGGGAAAATATATTTACTTTCACTCCTTTAATCTTTGTACTATCTAAGGAGGTGGTAAGGGCAATCTGAAGTCCAGAAGGGCAGAAAACATCCACTGTGCAGGTGACATACTTGCTCAACAGGAAAGGAGAACTTATACGGGATTCTGAGTGATCTGCATACCAGTGAAACCTAATATCTGAGCTCAGTCCCAAAACCACTAATAGCCAACAGAAAAAAATCACTACCATCACAATCTGTAGTCAGACTAACATTTAATTATGATTTTTTTACTTTGTTCTGAACAAATATATGTAATCTCTGTTATCAGCCCCCACAGAATGACATCTGTAGTACAAACATATCAGTACAGTCTGGATCAAAGTGAGGAAATTTGGGTAAACTTGAAAGGAGTATTTTTGCGTATGCATGAGTGCTAATTGTATGAAGTGCATGTGTAGTAAAATCTACAGCTCTCTACTAAAATGCAATGCAACACAGAGCAGCAAAGTATGTAGTATTTTTAGCAAAGCATGAAGATTTTTTTAAAATGAATATTGCCTGGAAGGCACAACAAGAGAACCAGTACTGCACTAAATCAATATTCTGCCTTGTAAAACATATAACAGCACTTGGAAATAACACTTAATCTGAGCAAGACCTGGCCATGATGCCTTCCTATCTATATGGAATGCTCCGCAAGTAAATATTTACTTCCCTTGCCTTTCAATTTATACTAATCTTATTTCTGAGATTATGGTCTAAAAATAATTAACTTGGAAGCATTCATATATTCAGTTTGTTTTATATGGTAATACAAAATTTTAAGTGAAAACAAACTGAGCCATAAAAATTAATGACTAAAAATAACTCTGAGAACATTTTGTCCAACTACTACCAGCATGGTCTTGTTCTCTTCATTAAATTCTCCATGACTTTGACCGGTCATTAGAGCTTTCACCATGTCCCTTAAGAGACTACTTCACAGTCTACAAGACCCTAGTGTGACAATTTTTCTTCTTGATGCTCAGACTAATTCTTCCTTATCTGTTTAATATCTTTGGCTATGTCTACACTGGCAATTTAGGTGGACTTAAGTAGCCTTAAGTTGACCTAAATTACTCCCCGTTCACACTGGACTTTCATTAATTTGACTTAAGAAATTCCTTAAGTTCACTTAATGAAAGCTTAGGTCGACTTAGTAAGAACCTTATTAAGTTGACTTAACAAAGACAACCTAATTTTTTCTAGTGTGACATAGCCCTTGTGCCTAGTTCTGCTTCTGTAGGCTATGTCTACACTTAGAAATTTAGGTCGATTTTACTAAGTCGACTTTAAGTCGACCTTATTAAGTCGACTTAGGGAGTCTACACTAGACTCCCTAAGTCGACTGGTTATGTCCAAGGGGAAGCAAGGATCCTCTGGAGCTTCAGCTCCCCAGGCTAGGGGGGATCATCCTGGGGAGAGCCAGCCCTGCATAGGATCGGTCCGGGGGAGAAAGAAGCGCAGAAATCCCTTCTAGCTGGGACCACTCAGGTCCTGGGCAGAAGGGAGCCCCACACTCCCTTCTAGTTGGACCGAGCGGTCCTGGCCGAAGGGAGCCCCGCGGCTCCTTTCTGCCTGGGGCCCCAGCAGTCCCGGCAAGAAGTGAGCATGCTCCAGGTGACAGAGGAAACCTTAGAGAAGGGACCGCGGGGCTCCCTTCTCCCCAGAACCCCATTGTCCTGGGAAGAAGGGAGCCCACACTCCTTTCTCCCTGGGACCTGAGCATTCCCGGGGAGAAGGGAGCCAGGAGAGACACCTGTGGCTTCTCGGTCCCGGCAGAGCCAGCTGTTCGCCGGCTGGCTCTCGCCGGGACGAGCTGCCTGCCTCCCGGGCTCTCCAGCCAGGGTTCCAGCGGGGGATCCCCTCCCACTGGAGTCCTGGCTGGGGAGCCCTTCTCCCTGGGATCGCAGGTCCCCTGACAGGGAAGCCACGGGTCTGGGGAGAAGGGAGCAGGGGCTCCCCAGGGGACAAGGGAGCCACGGTGGCTCCCTTCTGCCAGGGGGCCATGCGGGGCTCCCTTGTCCCCCCTGCCTTAAGTTGACCAAGTCAACTTAGGGCATCTACACTGGCTAAGTCAACTTAATAAAGTAGACTTCGAAACTAGTGCGAATAATAACAAGGTGTTATTAATTCAAATTCGTTTTTCTTTAATTCGACTTAAGGAGCAGTTTAAGTCGAATTAAGGAAAGCCCAGTGTAGACGTGGAGTAAATTAAGTCGACTTAAGCCTGCTTAAGTCGACAATTTATAAGTGTAGATGCATCCATAGATAGTTGTATGTTCCACACACAGAACCAGTTTAGGCTCACTCTATATAACTTGGATAAGTCTCATGTAAATATAGTGTACAGCCACTTCTACTCCATAGCCATGGTTTCCAAGCTTTTAGTAGTATTGTTCCGTTTTAAAACTTGGCGGCACCTCACAACCAAGTACTCTTTTCTTTTCTTTTCTTTTCTTTTCACTGACTCAAGGCATGAGGATCACGAGGGACACTAAAGTTCAGACAATTTTAAAACTTTATTCATCTACATACAACTTGTTTGGATCAGATCATTAGTATAATCTGGGTTTTTAAAAACTATACTTCGGAAAAAATATTTTTGATACATTTGGACACAGCCTATGACTTTAGTGACATGAATGGGCCTGTTTGAACTGCATAGCTATGCAATGTTTGGTTGAATCTCTGGTGTAATTTTTTTCCAAGTTTAAGAGACCTCTGTGTTTAGTTATCACAGAAATCATTGCAGAAAACCCAAAATCCCAGAGATAACTGAATGTAGCACACTCAGAACTGCATCACTGGATTCTCTGCAATTTACTTTAATAGATATTCAGAATTCCTGGTTTGTTAGATTAAAAAACTTAGTCCTCAGCATGTGATCATTTGATAATTCTAAGAACCAAGAATGTAATCATCTGTTACTGAGAACAGGTTTTGAAACCAAATTGTATTTGGAGAACTATTAATGAAAATAGGAATATAATCTAGAAAAATTATTTCATATTTTGTCTTTGATAGCATTTTGCTCAATTGCAGACTGTTCTTTTCAAAATTCTACCTTGAAATGTTAGGTTCACTGCTTTCAGTTTGTCCAATATGTCCACTAGGTAAGCTAGCAAGTCATGGAGTCCACATTACACATGTAATCTGCAAGCTTGGTTTTTCCATCATACAATTCATCATACAATTCAAAGATGAGTTCTATCATTCTCCCCTGTAACAACCACTTAACCCCTTCACTGTAAAACAAAACCCGAGTATTGTCAAAGCCCATCTCTTTGCAGAGCATGAGAAAATGTGTCCTCTGCCCAGGATTTTATAAAATTATAACAATATTGAGAGCATAACAAACTTCAGGTTGCACCTTCTTTCATGTCAGCTTTGGTTAGGAATCATCCTCTGTGTCTGAATTGCTGCTGGCACCACTGTTCTTTCCAGCCATGGCTTCTGTGTCATCAGTTCACGACACTCCTCCATCCACAGCCCAGTAAAGATCTTCATTCACTATGAATAGATCAATGCTCAATGTCTAATTGGCAGCCAAAAAAAAAGTGGTGTGCCTCAGGGATTGGTGCGGGGGCTGGTTTTCAACAACTTCATAAAGATCTGGAGAATGGGGTGCATGGCACCCTCAGCAAATTTGAGGATGACTCTAATTTGGGAGTGTCGAAGATACACTAAAGGGCAGGGATAGGATACAGAATAATTTAGACAAATTAAAGGATTGGGCCAAAAGAAATTTGATGAGGTTAAGCAAGGACAAGTGCAGAGTCCTGCACTTAGGACAGAAGAATCCCATGCACTGCTACAGATGGGACTGACTGGCTAGACAGCAGTTTATCAGAAAACAGCCTGGGGGGGTTACAGTGGTCAAGAAGTCAGATATGATTCAACAGTGTGTCCTTACTATCAAGGGGTACGTCTACACTGGAGGCTCTGTTAAGTCAACTTAACCAAGGTTGACTTTAAGTCGACTTAAAGTGGACCTTGTTAAGTTGACTTAAAGACTCCACAGCTCTGTGTCCACATTGACAGGTGTTAGGTCGACAGAGGAGTGGCCTGGAACTCTGCTAGGGGGCCTGGAGGCCAATTAGGTCAACCTAAGGACTATTCCCCATCTACACTGGCTTAAATCGACTTAATAAGGTCAATTTAAGCCTTAGGTTGACCTTAAGAGGTGGTGTTATTAAGTTGATTTAAAGAAGCACTTAAGTTGACTTAATAAGCGCCCAGTGTGGACGCAGTGGTCTGTAAGTCAATTTAACCGCCCTTAAGTTGACCTAAGGCTCCAGTGTGGACGTACCCAAGAAGTCTAATGGCATATTAGTAGGAGCATTGCCAGCAGATTGAGGGAATAGATTATTCCCCTCTATTCAGCACTGGTTAGGCCTCATTTGGAGTACTGTGTGCAATTTTGCCCCCCTTCCCCTGCAAAAAGGATGTGGACAATATAAAAGAGTCCATGGCAATGATTACAGGGCTGGAGCACATGGCTGAGGATGGGAGACTGAGGGAACTGCAGAAGAGAAGGAATGAGGTGGGATTTGATAGCAGACTTTAACTACCTGAAAGGTGGTTCCAGGGAGGATGAAACTAGGTTGTTTCTTCATGGTAGTAGATGACAGAATTAGGAGCAATTGTCTCAAGTTGTACTTGGGGAGGACTAGGCTGGATATTAGAAAAATCTTTTTCACTAGGAAGGTGGTGAAGCACTGGAGTCGGTTACTGAGGGAGGTGAAGGAATCTACATCCTTTGAGGTTTTTAAGGTGCCCCTTAACAAAGCCCTGCCTGGGATGGTTTCATTGGGATTGGCCCTGCTTTGAGTAGTGGGTTGGACTAGATGACCTCCTGAGGTCCCTTCCAACCCTAATCTTCTCTGATTCTATGAATTTATTGAGGATCTTGAATATTTTCTCACCAGTTGTTTGGATCGTATATTTATTTGCAAACTAAAAGTTCTAAAACTCTTGCACCTGCTTTGACAAACCTCACATAACACAAAAGCTGAGCCATGTTCACTATGGCTGTGGATTCACCCAGATGCAGTGCAAAATATTGACTCTTCTTAAGGGGGTCTTGTTACTGGTGTATGCTTGTTTATATGCAATGTGCATGGCCATGGTATAATGCTTCTGAGGTTTTTTGTAGAACAGTCACTTCTTTACACATGATTTTGTTTTGCTGCTCTAATTCTTCTTGCTTCCAAAATAAAAACTGAGGCTCTTGTCTCTGAATTCTGCGTGTTTGGTTTCTAAATGTCTCTGTGGTTTCCCTGGACTCATATTTCTATTTACTGACATTCAGAAATATATGACTTTGTGGCTGTAGATCTTCTGCACTAATATCAAGACCTCAAAAGCCAAACATAAAATTGACTTTTCTTCCTTTTCTGTTTAGCTTATTAAAATCTTCTTCTTCAGCTGAATGTTTGCTCTGTGTAGGCTGAGCACGTGGTTAAAAACTGTTCCACTAGAAAGATAAGATACAATTGTCTTTCCCTCAGCCCCCTTCTCCTATCTGCTAGTGCTGGTGCTGCAGATACTTCTCTTTACCCTCTACTACAGCAGGAAGTTTTCAGTTGAAATACTTCCTCCTGACTGCTTCCCCCAGCAAGGAGTCTCTTTGCTGAAGGCTCTCTGCAGGAGCGATAGCACAGAGAGGTTTCAGTCTCAGCAGCAACGGTACAAGACAGAGACCCATTGAGAAGTCACAGATAATCTTTAAGCTTAGTTTAATAGTATCTTAATTAGAAAATAAACATATCAATTAACAGTTCCCCCTCCTTCCCCCCCCTCCCGCAAACAGCTGTGGCTCTCTTGTGAATACGCCATGGATTTTTAGGGAGCTATGGCTCATGGTTTGGGTAGCATTGCAGTATAGGTTCTTATATTGTCCTCAGTACCATAGTATACGAGTCAGGGCACTGTATTAGAACCAGGGCCTTAGTGTATAAGGGTGTGTCTACACTTGTAAATTAAGTCGACTTAAGCCTCTGCGTCTACACTACACTTTCCTTAAGTCGACTTAAGCAGCTGCTTAAGCTTAAGCAGCATCCATGAGGAAACATGCAAGGATGAGGAAACTATCCAGAGGCAAAGGACTGCTGCCACACCCTCGGAGAAGGATGGGATGGCTCAAGCAGAGGGTGGACACTGGCAGCTGGTTACTTCTGGCAGCAGACAGTGCTCCACCCCTGCTCCCATCCCACCCTCCGTTGTGGTAAAGAACCGCTACGCAGCACTACAGACGGGAGAGGATATGGAAGAGGAGAAGCCGTGCACCCCCGAGGTTGGGAGGATCACAACCATCACACCCAGGAGAAAACGTCGGGTTGTGGTGGTTGGTGACTCTCTTCTGAGGGGGACGGAGGCACCCATCTGTCGCCCAGATAAGGCTTCTCGGGAGGTATGCTGCCTGCCAGGTGCCCGTATCTGAGACGTTACGGAGGGATTGTCGAGAATCATCCGTCCCTCTGACTACTACCCCATGCTACTCATCCATGTGGGAACCAATGATACTGCGAGAGGTGACCCTCTGCAGATCAAAGGTGACTACAGGGCTCTGGGAGCACGGGTGAAGGAGTTCGGTGCACAGGTGGTTTTCTCCTCGATCCTCCCGGTCAAGGGTAGGGGCCCGAGCAGAGACAGATGCATCCTGGAGGTGAATGCCTGGCTGAGGAGATGGTGTTACCAGGAGGGCTTTGGCTTCCTCGACCATGGGGTGCTGTTTCAGGAAGAAGGACTGCTAGGCAGAGACGGACTCCACCTATCCAGGAAGGGAAAGAGCGTATTTGGAAGCAGACTGGCTAACCTGGTGAGGAGGGCTTTAAACTAGGTCCGAAGGGGGAAGATGACCAACACCCACAGGTAAGTGAAACTGAGGGAAACCTGGGGGAAGGGATGGAACTTGGGGGATGCTGGGGCTGTAACAGCAGGAATAAAAGACGGGGTAGTTGGAACTGGGGGCAGGGGTCAAATAATTGTTTATTTCTTGATAAAGTCATAATACCTCAGGTGAGTGGGGAAGGACGACACCGGAAGAAATTGCAAGGGGGAAGATGCGACAGGAGGGAGAATCGACAGGGCAAAGTAGGGCAATGGGCCCGGTATCTTAGGTGCCTGTACACAAATGCGAGGAGCCTGGGAAACAAGCAGGAAGAATTGGTAGTACTGGCACAGACAAGGAACTATGATATAATTGGAATAACAGAAACGTGGTGGGATAACTTGCATGACTGGAGCACTGCCATGGATGGATATAAATTGTTCAGGAAGGACAGGCAGGGAAAAAGGGGGGGAGGAGTAGCGTTATATGTAAAAGAGCTGTACGACTGCTCGGAGCTCCACTATGAAAGTGGAAACAAGATGGTTGAAAGCTTGTGGGTTAAGTTTAGGGGAGAATGCAACAAGGGGGATGTTGTGGTGGGTGTCTGCTACAGACCGCCAGACCAGAAAGAGGAGGTGGATGAGGCGTTCTATGGACAACTAACAGAAGTTTCCAGATCGTCGCAGGCCCTGGTTCTTATGGGGGACTTCAATTATCCTGATGTCTGCTGGGAAGATAATACAGCAGTGCACAGGCGATCCAGGAAGTTTTTGGAGAATATTGAAGACAACTTCCTAGTACAAATGCTGGAGGAACCAACTAGGGGCCTTGCACCTCTAGACCTATTGCTCACAAACAGAGAAGAATTGATCGGGGAAGTAGAAGTAAATGGCAACCTGGGCAGCAGCGACCATGAGATGGTAGAGTTCAGGATCCTGATCAATGGAAGGAAGGAAAGAAGCAGAACACACACCCTGGACTTCAGAAAAGCAGATTTTGGCTCCCTTAGGGAGCTGATGGGCAGGGTCCCATGGGAAGCTGATCTGAAGGGGAAAGGTGTCCAAGACAGCTGGCTGTATTTTAAAGAAACCCTGTTAAAGGCACAGGAAGATAACATTCCGATGTGCAGAAAGAACAGCAAATGTGGACGGCGACCAGCGTGGCTTAGCAGGGAACTCTGCGGGGAGCTGAAACATAAAAGGGAAGCTTACAAGAAGTGGAAGCTTGGACAGATGACAAGGGAGGCGTATAAAGATATTGCTCGGGACTGCAGGGATCAAATCAGAAAGGCCAAAGGACAATTGGAGTTGCAGCTAGCAAGAGATGTGAAGGATAACAGAAAGGGATTCTATAAGTATATCAGCAACAAGAAAAGGATCAGAGGTGGTGTAGGTCCCTTACTGAATGGGGCAGGCATCCTCGTGGAGGATGATGCGGAAAAGGCTGAAGTACTCAATGCTTTTTTTACTTCAGTCTTCACAGGGCGGGCCAGCTCCCAGGCTACTACACGGGGTAACGCGGACTGGAGAGAAGAGTGGCCCTCAGTGATGGAAAGTCAGGTTAGGGAACACTTAATGAAATTGGAAGTGCACAAGTCCATGGGGCCGGATGAACTGCATCCGAGGGTGCTGAGGGAGTTGGGGGAAGTGATTGCAGAGCCGCTGGCCATTATCTTTGAGAACTCGTGGCGAACGGGGGTGGTCCCGGAGGATTGGAAAAAGGCAAATATAGTACCTATCTTTAAGAAAGGGAAAAAGGAGGATCCGGGGAACTACAGACCGGTCAGCCTCACCTCAATCCCTGGGAAAATCATGGAGCAGGTCCTCAAGGAATCCATCCTGAAACACTTGGAGGAAAATAGAGTGATCAGGAACAGTCAACATGGATTCACCAAGGGCAAATCGTGCCTGACCAACCTGATTTCCTTCTATGATGAGATGACTGGATTTGTGGATGCGGGAAGAGCCGTTGACGTGATATACCTTGACTTTAGCAAGGCTTTTGATACGGTTTCCCACAACATTCTTGTTGGCAAGTTAAGGAAGTATGGGTTGGATGAGTGGACCGTAAGGTGGATCGAAAACTGGTTAGATCAACGGGCTCAGCGGGTAGGAATCAATGGCTCGATGTCTGGTTGGCAACCGGTAACGAGTGGAGTGCCCCAGGGGTCGGTCCTGGGGCCGGTTCTATTCAACATCTTCATTAATGATCTTGATGATGGAATAGACTGCGTGCTTAGTAAGTTTGCGGATGACACCAAGTTGGGGGGAATGGTAGATACTCTGGAGGGCAGGGACAGGATCCAGAGAGACTTGGACAAATTGGAACAGTGGGCCGAAAGAAACCTCATGAGGTTCAACAAAGACAAGTGCAAAGTCCTGCACTTAGGACGGAAAAATCCCATGCACTGCTACAGGCTGGGGACCGATCAGCTAAGTAGCAGTGCTGTAGAAAAGGACCTGGGAGTTATGGTGGACGGGAAGATGAATATGAGCCAACAGTGTGCCCTTGTTGCCAAAAAGGCCAATGGCATATTAGGCTGCATCAGTAGGAGTATTGCCAGCAGATCGAGGGATGTGATAATTCCCCTCTATTCGACACTGGTCAGGCCGCATCTGGAGTACTGTGTCCAGTTTTGGGCTCCCCACTACAGAAAGGATGTGGACAAATTAGAAAGAGTCCAGCGGAGGGCAACAAAAATGATTAGGGGGCTGGGGCACATGACTTATGAGGAGAGACTGAAGGAACTAGGCTTATTTAGTCTACAGAAGAGAAGACTGAGGGGAGATTTGATAGCAACCTTCAACTACTTGAAGGGTTGCTCCAAAGAGGAGGGAGCTAGGCTGTTCTCGAGGGTAACAGAGGACAGAACAAGGAGCAATGGTTTCAAATTACAGCTGGGGAGGTCAAGGTTGGATATTAGGAAAAACTTTCTCACGAGGAGGGTGGTGAAGCATTGGAATGGGCTATCTAGGGAGGTGGTAGAATCTTCATCTTTGGAGATTTTTAAGGCTCGGTTAGACAAAACTCTGGCTGGGATAATTTAGGGGGAGTGGTCCTGCTTTTTAGCAGGGGGTTGGACTAGATGACCTCGTGAGGTCCCTTCCAACCCTATTATTCTATGATTCTATGATTCTATGACTTAAGGAAAAATTAAGTAGACTTTGTAAAACCTCCTTTTAAGTCGACTTGCTGCTTAAGTCGACTTTAGAAAGTCGACTTAAGACAGTGTAGATGTCGAGTAGTCCTAAGTTGACTTTAAGTTGACTTAGGGGGCTCCAGGGCTTCCCCACTGTCCTCCCTGCCAGGGTGGCTGGCACAGCCACAGACTGGCATGCCTCTCCACAGGGCAGGGCAGAGCCCTGCCCACCCTGCTCCTATGCCCTGCCAGGGTCCCTGTTCCCCTTTGCCCCATTGTACTACGGTACAATGGGGCAAAGGCTGAGCCCCCTGGCACTTGGCAAGGGGTGCCCCCCCCTGCCACTGTGGACCTGTCCCAGGTCCACCTAGCCCCTACAAGTTGACCTAGGCATCCAGTATGGACACTCTAGGTCGATTTTGTAGGGTCCCCTCTAAGTCGACTTAAAATTTAAGTGTGGACATAGCTAAGTCGACTTAAATTTACAAGTGTAGACATAGCCTAAAAGAATCAGTACTTGCACACGTGCAGTGTAAGTGGGTGCACACATACACAATTACCTCATTAAAAAAAAACAGTTCCTCTAGCTCAATGGCATGTTGTGGAAGAAGGAAGAGGAAGAACGAATTCTTCTTTCAGTTCCCTCCAGTTACTGTGACATCTTTCTGGTATTGAGGTGGCCAGTACTACAAATATGCTACAGAAAAAACCAGCTCAAAATTACAGTGACTTTTTCAACATTATATCACATTACCAGCTCATGTTCAATTTGCAGCCTACTGTCACCCATGGGTCTCTTTTGGGCATCCCTGTTTTACAAATAGAGTCTTGTGGTTTACAAGTAAACACCTGTGTTTCAAATACTTTCCCCTGATGTATTAGCTTGCAGCTAATATAGAGTATAGAAGGAAATCGAGGTCTGCTGACAAGTCAGGCCACAAAGAGGATGATTTCTTGAGCCCCTGAGCACACAAGGTTCATTTAAAGAGGTGCTATATTATTTTACTGATTTACATTTATGCCAGAAAAAAACAGTCACAAGGGAGAAAAGGAGTGAGAAGCAAAAGCTGAAAGGTGAGGAAATGAGTCAACAGAGAGAAAAATCTCAGGGTTTTCAGTTTTCCATTGTAGGGAGATATAGCTAGGGATTTGTTTGATTTTCCTCTGACATTTTATTTTTCTTCATTGCAGTGTAGCATATATGTCTGAAAGGCATCTGCCCTCTGAGAGTCTCTTCTGTTTGGCTTGTGCCATTATTACAGGGCTAGTGTCTCTGGTACATGATTGAGGCCTGACTCATAAGTAAGAACCACTATAAATTTAAACCACAGCCTCGTTTAATCCCCCTTTGCCCACACAGCCAGGAAATTGACTGGAATTTATTGCCTTGCATGTTCTCCTTGATTTATTCAGTAAGGAACCTGCTTGCATTTTCCTATATTTGACATGATTTTATATTTCATAATATATTTCTTCATCATATTATAATGTGCTGTGTGTTAAGGGCAGCCACGTTCTCACATTTTGGCTCTTTTTACCCGTGCCCTTACTATACCTGTGCAATAATATCTATTTTGTGATAAAGGTCTGACTTGAACAATGGCTTTGGTCACCACTGTGTTTATCTCTACTACCTGTAGACCAAGGAAATTATTGTGTGATAATTTATTTGATGTTTGAAATAGGATGGTCTGCTCTGTGACCCTGAGGAGGGATGCAGAGCTCGTCTGTTGACACAAGCTGATCAGCGAGAGTAAGAAGCCGAATGAAACCACTGAAGAAGTTCTTCTGACTCAGAGTAGTTGGTATGACTTGCTCATCCCACCAACATATGAGAAGTCTGGGTGGCAATGTTGTTATATGTGTGGAAGAGAGGAATGTTTCCAAAAGAGACATCAGTAACAAGGGCTTAGGTACAAATGGTTAAACCTAGGTGCTGGAGTATAGGTATCACTGTCCTGAGCAGTTGTGCCTCCTACCATCACAAACTGACTAGAAGAACATGTCTTATTTGCCAAAAATAATATTCTGGGAGAAGGGAACCAGTACTCTGGATGATTCTATGGAAGCATAGCAGCATTGGAGCAGAGGAAGAGGTTGGCTAGAGAGGGTGAGTGGTTATAGAACAAAGAACATTAGGAGGAGGGAACAGGCTGAGTAGACAATAAAAATCACCTACCATTTATGGACGAGAGGGAATGGGACTATCTACCATCAGCCACATAAGAATGACTTGGAAGATGGGAGTGGGACCAGGGAGACATATGCTCTGGAGCATGCCTAGGGTTCAGTCTCAGTTTGAGTGAAACGTAGCGTTCTGGGCTGTGCAGTGACTTTCAGAACATGGCAAACTTGACAGTAGCTGCCGCTGCTGCTGCAAGACACAGTTTGATTGGACTGTATGAGAAATAAAATTTCCAAGCTTTTGGCTACAGCCAGATAGTTCAAATACAGCTATTTTTGCCAAAAAGAGAGAGTTTAATTTGCCATCCAAACCATAGTGGAGATAGCTTCACAAGGACATAACCCGTAGTAGAGGGTGGCACATTGCTGGGTTGCCCCACAAGCATTCCAGGAAAGGATTTATTGGCTCTTAAAGACACAGAATTATTGTAGCTTTTCCGCACAGTACAACATGTTACAAATGAATGCGATCTCCAACATTTCCATTCTTTTTAATATTGTGTTCTTTGAATCTTTGCCTTCGGAGAAATTCAAACAGGTTGAGCTATTAGCATCAAGCCTCTCTACTGCCCTCATAATTTTAAATCCTTCACTTTTTATAAAGATGAAGCAGACCATACTCTTCATCATGTACTGTGATTTATAGTTATCTATTTTATTTCTCATACTGGTTTTGTTTATATTTATATACACTAGTGCTTTAAGAGCACTCTTTTTTCATTCTTTTTACCTACACTGTGATACAGAACATGTCCATCTCATTTTTAAGCATCCAGTTTGGAAGTACATGCTTTGAATTAAGTGGAAGTTCCACCTCTTTCCTCCTACCTAATTTAAAGCCTGCCTAAGCCTTTTTAATCAGGAGGAGTAGGGGGGAGAAAAAGGAGCATGAATCCTATAGGCATCTTTAATTTTTAGATCCCAGTCATGTCACTTTCAAATAAAAAGACACAAAAATTACTGTCATCTAAGATTCTTTAAATCTTTTTACACTACATCACAGCAAACTTGAAGCCACTATGTGGACCTGCAGAAGACAGTATGAGGAGAGTTACTGATGCATTGATTCAAGTAATGCTATTCAGCTCTTTTTCTGTTTCCTGAGTTAATAAAAAGATACAAACTAAATGGCTCCCTCAGATACTCCTCCATAGCAAAAACTCCTATTCTACAACAGCTGTAAAAATTAAGAAGGTTCAGAAGAGGGTGTACTCTGGTACAGAATACATTCTCTGCATCAAACCTTTGCACCAGGGGCGTTTCTGGATAGCAAAAAGATCCAGGGCTGTGGCTGCCCAGCCCACTCCCTGCTAGCCCCCCCCCCCCCCACCAAGCTAGACCACACCCCCAGCTAGGCCCCACCCCCTGGCCACGCCACTGGGCCCCTCCCCTAGTTCACAACCCCACACACACACTCAGAAATAAACCCACACCCCATACTCCTCTCCATGCTGGGTTGTAATACAACTCCTTCATTCTCATCTGTATTAAGAACTATAACAGAAGCAATCTTTCTTAAAAAGTCAGATCATGTCAGAAGGACACATAAAATGTGTCTCCCTGTCTGACAAGGCACAACATTCCCCATCCCCTCCAGGTTCCCGTGGCTGAATATCAGGAGCCAGGAACCTCAGCAAACAGGAGTGGGAAGGAGGGTGGTGGAGCAGGAGAGTGGGGAGAAGGGGAAGGGTGGCAGGGAGCAGTGCAGCTAGATGGTGGGCACCAGGAAAGGCAGCACAGTAGCTGCATTTTCCCAGGCTGTTCCAGCCTTGGGCCACATGCCTGAGCATACCACAAGGGAGGAAACTGAAAAAGGCTCTGGCCAGGTCCAAGCTTTCAGGTGCATACAAACCAGGTGGAGGAAGTTGGGGAATTCACAAGGCAAGCAGGTAGACTGCCTGGGGCTTCCAATGTGGTGCCATGAGCGGTGTTGCACCAAACTAGCAGACCCAGCCAGCCAGGCTGCCAGCCTGTGCCTCCCCTGCAAATAGCCAAAGAGAAGACAACAGAGTGAACTGAAGAAAAGGCAGAGAAGGCTGCTGCACTGTTCCCTACTCTCACCCCACAGCTCCTGCCAGGCTCCCGATCCCTCTCCTGGGGAGACAAAGCAGAAAGGACAACAGCCAAAACTGAGTAAGCCCGCTCTTATAGGAAAGGCAGAGTCCAAACTAAAACGCAGCATTACTGGGTCAACAGTAATGGGGACAGAACTGAGGGGACAGGGTTTATTACTGGGCAAGGGATGAGGGGGCAGAGGTGGGAGACAGATCCTGCACCAGGGGAAAATCACCTTTTCTGGTACCTGTGTGAGAGAGGGCAACCCTAAATTGTCACATACTCACACCCTAGGATAGGCAGGGGGAACTCAAACATCAACTCCATTTCCTCCAGTCGCCCTCCCCCCCCCTGCTTAATTACAGACAAACAAGAAAACCAAATTTCAAAGCACAGAATAAATTTTAGGTGCACAATACGGTGCTGGTCTGCAGATTTATCTTTATAAATAAGGCCAGCATTGGCACTCCCAGCTGGGGGATGATCCCTGGGCCACTCATCCCCCAACTGACCTAACTGCATGGGGAGAAGGGGTGATGCCCAGCTGGACTGACGGACCCAGGCCCAGAGGGGGTCCCTGGCTGGATGGGAGGGGGAACCCCACCTCACACTTGCCCCCTGGGCCAGGGGAAAGCGCAGAAGGGCTGTGATCCCCAGCCCGCCCTGTCATATGATGCACAGTGGGGTATGATCTGTATAACTTTGCTTTCACTCCTGCCATGTAATTGTGTGGTTTGATGAAAAATGTGCCATGCAAGCAAGGTTCCTTTCTGAATGCTCATAAACATGCTCTGCATTATTATGGTATCATGTTTCCTGCAGCATCACATGTACATGTATATAGATCAATAGATCTGAAACATCCCAGGTACTTCATATGGCTCTGGGTGGAGTGTCTCTTTCACAGCATGAAAGCTGATGAGATTGGATACATGACAAAAGATAATGTAAATAACAAAAGAGAATCACCTAACAACAAGGAGAAGAGAACAAAGATCTCAGAGAGTCACACCTGGAAAAAGGGAGGGGATGGAAAGTTTGATAACAAGACACTTGGAAGTGTGAAAGCATTTTTTTCTGGGGCCTCTTATGCCAGGGTTGACTTTTGCTTAAGGTAATTGGTATGATGAACTGCAGTTGCAAAATGCTTACAGGGGCTAGTCTTTGCATTTGAAACTTTTACTTTAAGCCTGCATAAATAACAAGCATTAGTCCACTGTGGCTTTTTCAACACAGGCCAAAACTGAAGCACATAAAATAACATGATTTCTAGCAGGTAAAAATAAGCTTCACTCATGATCTCCCAATAGAAATCTCAAATCTTAGGATTTTTTTCCCCAGGCCCTGGCATTTGCTCCCCTGCCAGCCTGGGAAGTGGGAGAGAGGGGACTCCAATTGAAACCCATCTCCCCTCAGACTTGGGGAAGGTGAAGATCCTTAAGAGGATCAAAGTTGAGGATGGGGGAGCTGTATTATGGCTTCAGGGTAGGGGACAGCTGATGGAGGTTGGGGGACTGAACTGATCCCTGAATTAAAGCGGTTTGGTTGGGGACAGAACTGAGGGGATAGGGTTAATTACTGGGCAGGGGGTGAGGGGGGCAGAGGTAGGGGGACAGGTCCTGTACTAGGGGCCAAAATCACCTTCCAGTACCTGTGGGAGAGAGGGCAACCCTAAATTGTTATATACTCACACCCTGGGATGGGCAGGGGGAACTCAAACACAAGAATGTAGTTTAAAAACACAACTCCATTTCCTCCAGTCACCCTCCACCCCCTGCATAATTAACAACAAACAAACAAGAAAACCACATTTCAAAGCACAGAATACATTTTAGGCGCACCATATGGTCTGCAGAATTCAAAAATAGGGTCATCATTGGCACTCCTGGCTGGGAAATGATCCCCAGGCCACCCACCCCTCAACTGACCTCACTGTACAGGTGGGGGGGGGGGAGGTGACCAGTCCCCACCTGCCAACCTGGAGAAGGGGGGGGGGGACAATCCCCAACCTACAACTTGCTGCTGCTCTGGCTGGTCACCAAGTCACCTACCCATGGGGCTGGGGATGATCCCCAGCCTGCTCCCCAGACCCACTGGACTGACCTGCGGATTGATCCCCTGCTCCCAGCACCTTCAGGTTTCCCCCTGCCCCCACACACAGTACTTACTGGTGCTGTGTAGAAGAAGCTGGTCCTAAATAAAGTAGGGTGCAGGGGAGTCAGCTGCAGTGCTGCGTGGCTGAGCTGGTGCAGCAGGGAAGAGAGGATTTAAAGTTCCCTCTTCTCTCCCTGCTAGATGCCTGAGTTACATGCTGCAGCTGGCTCGGTTCCCAGCTTAGCTCCGCCTCCCCTGCAAACAGGCTGTCTGCTCATGTGCCTGCTGGGGAAAATAGATCTGGGGCTCAGGGGCCAACGCCCTGCCAGCCCAACGGCAACGACGCCTCTGCTTTGCACCTAAACCATCCTTTTCTGGAAAGAACAAAGAATAAATGTGGTTTCTGCGAGACAAATTCAGTGGTAGATTTTAACTCCCCCTCCCCACGATACTGTTTTATATCCAGGATCCAGGGTAATTTGTTTAATTTACAAAGGAAAATATCCTAGGAGGGAGGGAGGAATGGAACGTTTGAGAACGTGGCATTGGGAATTTGTGGCTTTTGGTCTCTGGCAAGACACAGAAGGCATCTGGGGAGTAAGATCTAGTTACCAATACCTACCTACTGAAAATTGCCTTTCCTCCTAAAGATAGGTAGCACCCTTTCCAGCCAAAGACAGAACCAATAAATATAATGGCTGTGATAACCAGACTTGGTTCAGAGACAACCATATGGCCATCGCAACTGCAGTGCTGCTAATGGCAACAGAATACATGCTATTCACAAAGTCATCTAATGCACAATGATTGTTTATCTTTCTTCCATTTTTGGAGGCTCAAATGAAGAAGTGCACACACATACACACTCTCTCTGCTAACTGAGTGGATAAAAAAAGTTTAAAAATTATTCATGACTGTTTTACACTTTATTTTGTTTTAGCTATGGAGATTATCCTTTTATCTCTCAAATCCTTTGCAATCATTTCCATTAATGCACTGATAGCTCCCAGAGAGCACAGAGATCATCAATCACACACTCCCCTGCTGCTTCACTCAACTAACACACTACTCATGTCCTAGTCACTGTCTGTGCTTTTAACCATTAGAAACTCTGTAGACTTGATTATCTCTCCTTCCCAGGAGTTAGTGTTGATATGATCAAGAACCTGATACACTTGGCTGATGAATTTAAGACCTTCAAAACCACCTTTGGCATATCTGAATATTGTCATTAACTGAAGACAGGTTTTTTGTTTTGGGTTTTTCTTTTTTCTTTTCTTTTTCAAAATGAGAACAATATAAAGGAAAAGGCAAAGCATTTAAGAGAAAATAAATGATACTATTTTTCTTGTAAAATAAACAAGGAGTCCTGTGGCACTCTTAAGCTATGTCTACACTTGTAAAGTTTAGTCGACTCTGTTAAGTTGACTTAACAAGGTTGACTTTAAGTCAACTTAAAGTCAACCTTGTTAAGTCGATTTAGCTCAACCTTGTTAAGTCGTCTTAACAGTAGACATAGCCATCCACACTGGCTTTAAGTCGACTTAATAAGGTCGTCTTAACGCAATATATTCCCCGTCCACATTGGCTTTAAGTCAACGTAAGACGTCGACTTAAAGCTTGAGTCGATCTTCAGATGTGGTGTTATTAAATAGACTTAAGGAAGCACTTAAGTCGACTTAATAAAAGCCCACTGTGGACGCAGCTTTGTGTAGGTCAACTTAAGCATCCTTAAGTTGACCTAAGTTGCCAGTGTAGATGCACCCTTAAAGACTAAAAAATTCATTTTTCACATGAGCTTTCATGGGAGAAAATCCCACTTCATCAGATGCTTTCAGGATGAGGAACTTACAAAATGGGAGATAATTAAATGCAGGGAAGGATATGACATAGGATCAGGTCAGGCTGTAATTCCTTGTTTGTTTTGCTGAACTAGACTAACACAGCTACCTCTTCGGTATTTTTCTTGCATTGATTCATAGCTTTTATAAGAATGACCAGTGTTCAGATAATAATCACTATTGTCACTCAAAGTTACCTATGGTACAGGCCTTCCACAGCCTAAAATATAAAATCTGTATTCTCAATATTAAGAGATGAGTCCCTTCTAGGGCTATAATTTTCACATTAGAGGAACCACTTCAAATCGTATTTGGCCCAAGACCAAGATTTTGTAAAAGCAATCTTTACAGAACCTAGGACAGAGTTGTTTCTATGACTTTCTTTTCTTTTCTTTTCTTTTCTTTTCTTTTCTTTTCTTTTCTTAAAAACTTCCCATAGAAATAGAAAATGTTCTAGAATTAGCTCATGGGGTGTGTTTACACTTGCACCTTAAGTTGACTTAATGACACTTAAGTCGACCTACAGAACACTGCGTCCACACTGGGGGCTTCCCTAAGTTGACTTAAATGCTTCCTTAAGTCAACTTAATAACTCTACCTCTGAAGGTCGACTTAATGCCTAAACCGACCTTATTAAGTCAACTTAAGCCAGTGTAGACGGGGAGTGCCCTAAAGTTAACCTAATTGGCCTCCAGGCCCTGGTGCAATGTGCGACAGCTACCCACAATGCACCACTCCTCGGTCAACCTAGCAACTGCCAGTGTGGACATAGGCAGTCGACTTAAGTTTTTAGGGTGGACTTTTAACTCGATTTAACAAAGTCAACTTTAAAGTTGACCTTGTTAAGTCGACTTAACAGAGTCTCTAGTGTAGACATAGCCATGCAGCATAAAGCTAAATTAGCCAAATCAATAAATATTAGTATTATTTCTTACAATGCCGCTTAGCTATGAAAGAATCATTTACTTCTCATGCTGATATGGAAATTTCATCTTATTATTCAGAGCCCAGCAGTTAAATAAATGGAAAAACAAAGACCTAACTACTGTAGGTCTAACCAGGTACATTTAATAAAGTGCTAGATTCTGCCATCTTTACATATGCTGAACAGAATGTTATACCTTGATCTTGCAAATAGTCATGCACATGCTTATCCCTTTGTCAGATGCTTTATAGATTATAGATGGGACTATGACTCCATAGTCAGTTATTAAAAATCCCATGCACTGCCACAGGCTGGGGACAGATTGGCTAAATAGCAGCACTGTAGAAAAGGACCTGGGGGTTATGGTGGATGGGAAGCTGGATATGAGTCAACAGTGTGCTTTTGTTGCCAAAATGGCCAATGGCATATTGGGCTGCATCAGTAGGAGTGTTGCCAGCAGATCGAGGGGTGTGTTTATTCCCCTCTATTCAGCACTGGTGAGGCTGCATCTGGAAGTCTGTGTCCAGTTTTGGGCTCCCCACTACCGAAAGGATGTGGGCAAATTAGAAAGAATCCAGCGGAGGGCAACAAAAATGATTAGTGGACTGTGACAAATGACTTACGAGGAGAGAGTGAAGGAACTAGGCTTATTCAGTCTGCAGAAGAGAAGACTGAGGGGGGATTTGATAGCAACCTTCAACTACTTGAAGGGGTGCTCCAAAGAGGAGGGAGGTAGGCTGTTCTCAGTAGTAACAGAGGACACAACAAGGATCAATGGTTTAAAGTTACAGCTGGGGAGGTCGAGGTTGGATATTAGGAAAAACTTTCTCACTAGGAGGGTAGTGAAGCATTAGAATGGGGTGCCTAGGGAGTTGTTGGAATCTCCGTCTTTGGAGATATGTAAGGTCCAGTTAGACAAAACCCTGGCTGGGATGATTTCGTGGGAGTGGTCCTTCTTTTAGCAGGGGGTTGGACTAGATGACCTCATGAGGTCCCTTCCAGCCCTAAGATTCTATGATTCGGGTTGTACTTCTCTTTGGGTAGTCAAATGCCTGAGATATGTTGTGTCTACCTGTTCTATAATTTAACTTGTCATTAAAAATGGATTTTTAAAAAATAAAAGTTCATTCAAAATATTTTTCTGAACAGATATTTATGAACTGGCTAGTAGTTTAGCATTAAATTTATCACACTTATTCTTAAAGTAGAGTGGATCAGGCTTAAAGTATTTTGAGATATATTTATTAAAAATTCAAACTGCAATATTAAAAATACCATTGCTTTTCTAGAAACTATTTTCTCTCCAATTTCATTTTAATGAAAAAATGTTTGGAACACTGAATATTATTTTTATCGCAAATCATTTATCATATAAGCCAAAATATTACAAATATACACATGCATATTATAAGCTAGTATGAAATGGTTTTTACAATGTACTATTTTTAATAACTATTCTGTTAAACAGTCACTTCATTTTTAGTATTTAACTATAGGTAATATTTAAAAAACTGAAACAATGGAAAACTGACAATTCTATGAATTCATTTCTAATTATGCAAATTTAGCAATTATTGACATGCAGTTTTCAGATTATATCACTGCCTTGAAACTTTTTAATCCCACTACAATCCCTTTTAAAGAAAATCATGGACTTGGAGGACTTTGACATTTGCAAAATAGATTTTCACTTATGCCCCTATTCAGCAAAGCATTTATCGGTGGAGCTGGTTAGCAATATTTCAACTAAACATTTCTTTACTGAAACCACAACTTTCCTTTCCACACCTTTAGCTTCAAGTTCCTCTTCCACGTCATTCTGACAAATATCCTCAGTGTGTTATTTATGCTAAGGGCCACAATGCAACATGGTCTATTTTTAAGCATGGTTCACATGGAAGAATTGGGAGATTATAGTCATCATGTCATGATGATGTTCATTGTGTTACCATTTCAACTGTTGCCTAAGTCTCTCTTATTAGGATGAATACACTATATGCCACTGTACTACTGAAGATTGTAAGACCATTTTTTTCCAGGTCATATTGTGATTTTTTAATCATAAGAATCTACTTCTATTAAGAGACTGAGAATTTATCAAACATTGAAATCCAATGAAAATTAATTCCCATGGCAAAGACTGGAATCAGAAGAAAAAATGACATAGTATATAATTTTGCTCAATAGAATTTCAAGGTAGTAACAAAATAGCCAATAATAGTGTCACATTTAATCACAAGAGTAGGAAAATTAGTGCAAATGAAGAAATAATTCATAATGCACCTATCTTTGTAGTAATCTTATAACAGTAATTTTACAACTTAAATATTGGGTTCAGTGGTTCTTATGACATACCGACTTCTGAAGAACAAAAATCCTCCTCCTAGCTTTGCTTAGAGACTCTGTGTTCCCACTATCACTCTTCTACTTAACTGCCCCGTATAGTTGAACCTAAGATGTATAGAGTTGGGTGGGTTGCTAGCATTTTAAAGTACTCTGCTGGCACAAAGCAAAGAATTTAAATACAAGATTATTAAGGCTGTAGACACACACAGACACACACACACACACACCCCCCTCATATTACATGTAAGA
The DNA here is from genome assembly GCA_007922175.1 of Pelusios castaneus. NCBI lineage: Eukaryota > Metazoa > Chordata > Testudines > Pelomedusidae > Pelusios > Pelusios castaneus. The sequence goes on along the minus strand of ML686195.1, from coordinate 3,460,442 downwards.
ATAATGTCAGACTGAATACTCTTCATTTGTATTAATGAGGCTGAAAAGAATATGGAGAAACAAAAAAACTCAGGTAGATACAACCTCTCAAGGTGTGGTGTAAGAAATTTTGTGAAAATACAGCAAAATGAAATATACTGTGACAATATAACACAAAACACGAAATAATCATCATGTTCTAATAGTCAAAGAAGGGAGAATTCTTGCATCTGATAAATATGACGACAAAAGACCATCCTTTAGCCATATCTTTACATATTTATGTCACTAAGGGTGCATCTATACTTGTAAATTAAGTTGACTTGAGGAGGCTTAAATTGACTTAATTTACTGTGTCTACACTTGTCTTTCCTCAAGTTGACTTAAGCTGGTGCTTAAGTTGACTTAAGAAAAAATTAAATCAACTTAATAAAACCTCATTTTAAGTTGACTTACTGCTTAAGCCAGTGTAGACGTGGCTTAGCCCTAAGTTGACTTAAATGACCTCCAGCGCTCCCTCCTCTCTCTCTGACCTCCCTCCCAGAGTTCCTAGCACAGAAAACCCACCCTGGCCAATCACAGCCCTGCCCTCCCTGAAGTTCAGACCTGGCTAGGCCTGCCTCTGCTAGCATGGCAGAGCAGGGCAGCCAGCATCACAGGTGGGCCCTTTCCTGGAGCCACCAAGAAATCCTGGCCCTAATAGCCACCTGGGGAGCGGGGGGTGAGGATGAAGCAGTGGCCCCCAGGCTGCAGGGCAGCTAGTGCAAAGGGGAGGTTTATGCCTCCATTTCCCAGGCCCTAGCTGCCAAGGGCTACACCCAGGACACCCAGCAAGTGAGGCAGGGCTGCCAGAGAGCCCAGGAAGCAAGCCTCAGGATGGGGGCAGCCCCCACCACCTCCTGCCGCTACTACCCAGAGCTGCATGGCTTCCTGGGGCAGGAGAATGGTGGCTTCCCAACATACACAGTCCACTCTGCCAAGCCTCTCTCCTCCAACGATGTCCAGGAGGAGGGCTTGGTCGATGAGACTGTCGTGCTGGAGGAAGGGGAGACCAGCCAGCAGCAGGAGCCAGAGAGCACCTCGCCACCCCTGGAGCCAGCTGCCAGCCCGGAGCCAATCCCTTCCCCGCTGGCTGACCCAGCCAGCCAGCAGGAGGGAGAGGAGCAGGTTCCCCCCCTCCCGAGGAAGACCCAGGCGAGGGGCCAGTGCTGCAGACACCTGCTGCACCTCCTGGTGAGTGCTCCCCCCTTTCTCCCTCCCCCCTGCGGCCAGGGCCGGGCATGTCTGTGGGACCGAGACTGCAGGGGGACATGGCCCAGGGACAGGCAGGGTTGGGGGTGGGGAAGGCACTCCCACAGGGGCAGAGGGGCTGGGGGCTGTGTGGTGGTGGTGGTGGGGGGAACCTGGAGGCAAGCAGTGCAGTGGTGTGTCTGGAGATGGGGTGGGGGGACTGTAGGCGAGAGCACCAAGGCCAGACAGCATGCACTCAACACTGCTGGCACGTGGCCTCAGGAAAGACCCCTGAGGCAGGGCTGACTGCAGCCCACCACTGTGGGCACTGCAGCCGACCTGGGCAGCACAGCACACCAGTGTGTACCAAAGGGTCCCTGTCCCCAAGGACAGGGACTGGGAAGCAGGGGGATGGGCAGGGGACAGCAACTGCTCTCAGGCTGCACACCACATGAGCTAATGGGAGGGACCCTCTTCTTTGCTTCTTCCCAGCAGCTTCTGCGCCCTTGACACCTGGCACTCCTGGTGCCCCAGCAGGCCCAATCAGGACCCGAAAGAAGGTGTGGCGCTCACGGGATGACCTCCTGGAGGACCTGGTCCATGTGAGTGAACGGACTGAGGCACGCCTGGCAGCACATCAGGAGCAGGACAAGGGCCACCGGAGGGTCAAGCAGCGGCTGCTCAAGTGAATGCTCGCCCTCCTCGAGCAGCAGATGCAGGCCCTGGAGCGCATGGAGGAGTGCCTGTTCCCCCCGTGCCCTGCCCTGCGCCTCAGAAGCAGCTCTCCTTGGCAGCGGCCCAGAAGCCGGGGCGGACGCCAGCAGGCCAGGGACCCACCTCCTGGAGGCCACTGACATTGACCTCTCCCCCCGACTCCCCGCTCTCCCCCACGCCAACCAAACATCCCAAACCCCGCAGCTCCCAAACCCCATTTCCCCCTTGAATAAACACTCGGTACACCAATATATGTTCTCTTGTGTTTTTTATTGCTTTGGGGGCAGGGGTGGGGCTGAGGGGACAGGCATGGGTGGGTGGTGGAGGTGACGGGTCTTGGGAGCAGACCCAGCCCTCAGCGGGCCTCGCTGGCAAAGTGAGACCTCAGCGCATCCTAAATGGCCCGTGCTCGATGCAGAACCTGCTCAGTCCAGGGCAGGGTGTCTTTGGGCTGCTCATAGCACCACTCCTAGGTCCACCTAGCCCCTGCCAGTCGACTTAAGCATCAAGTGTAGATGCTCTAGGTTGATTTAGCAAGATCGACTTTAAGTCGACCTAAATTTGTAGTGTAGATGCGCTGTCAACATAACAAAGTCGACTTTGTTAAGTTGACTTAACTAAGTTGACTTATTTGAACAAGTGTAGACATAGCCTAAGTTACTAACTCTCTGTGGCTATGTCTACACTGAGAAATTTAAGTCGACTTAAACCTAGCCTTACTAAGACGACTTAGAGAGTTTACACTAGACTTTCTAAGTCAACTAGTTAGGTCCAAGGGGAGGGAGGCTCCCCAGGGTATGGGGGCTCATCCTGGGGAGGGGCTGGCTCTCCCCAAGACAGCAAGCCCCAGAGCAGTCTGGGGGAGAAGAGAGCATGGAGCTCCCTTCTCGTCCGGGCCGCTCTGCTCCCTTCTGGCCGGGACTGCTCAGGTCACAGGCAGAAGGGAGCCCCACACTCCTTCTGGCCGGGACTGAGCAGTCCCCACGGGGCTCCCTTCTCACTGGTCCTTACACCTTCTTTCCGGCTGGGACCGCGCTCCAACTGCTAGGGAGCCCCCGGGGGCTCCCCCAGCAGCTGGAGCGTCATGCCGGTGCTCCAACTGCTGGAGCATAGTACTCCAGCTGCTGGGGAATCCCCAGGCTCCCCAGCAGCTGGAACGCCGGCAATTGCCGGTACAGCACTCCAGCTGCTGGGGAAGCCCCAGGGGCTCCCTAGCAGCTGGAGCGTGGTCCTGGGCAGAAAGGAGCCGCAGGGCTCCGTTCTGGCTGGGACCGCTCGGTCCCGGGCAGAAAGGAGCTCCACGCTCCCTTCTTCCCGGGACGTGAGTGGTCCCAGGGAGAAGGGAGCCGGGACAAGCTGCTAGCAGCTTGTCCTGGGGAGAAGGGAGCAGGGACTTAAAAAGTCGACTTAAGCATTAAAGTCGACTTAAAAGTAGGTCTTATTAAGTCGACTTAAGGAAACTCCAGTGTGGATGCAGAGTAAATTAAGTCGACTTGAGCCTGCTTAAATGAACTTAATTTACTAGTGTAGATGCACCCTGTGGGAGCACCTAATAGAGTAGAATGCAGGCTACAATGAATGCAGGAGGTTTTCCAACTTTTTTTCTGATGCACACTAGGAATGTATTATTTGAGAACCAAGGTCTCAAGCCTCATATCCTTTAAGAATATTACTTTGCATATAAGATTTGTGTCTAGTTTCAAAATGACAAAATTCTGTTCTAAAGACATAATATGTTTACAATAACTTGTGTCTATTAGATTGCACCTGGTCAAAGAGCACTGAAGATTAATCACTATGTACCTTTCCTTGGGTTTTTGCATCATAACTCAACAACACTATATTAACACTATATTATCCAGGAAGTGAAGGTGAGAGAGAGAAGCATATGTTAATGTTTCCTATATAGTTCACTTTTTCAAAGCCTTCCTGGACCTACCATTTTTATTCCATTGTGTTTTAGTCTCCAAGAAAAGATATAGGTGTCAATATAGGTCTTTGCTGCAGATGAAGGCAGCAGCTTATGTGACATCTGATTCAGTTCAAGAAATGAATGCTTTCACAATGAGCATGTATCAATTTTCTTCCTAAATTAAGTAAGCAAAGAAAAGCAAAACACCACACATTTGCCTTATGTCTCCTCCATAGATTTTATTTGAAGTGTAAATATGGCTAAAATATTACTACTAAGTGTTGACCAAGCCATTTGTGAGCCTATAAACTTTGATTGATGGAAACTGGTGAAAAAGGACTGAAAGATCTGGTACCTGAAGATGATGTACTGAGTGACTCATGATGGTTTACGAGGATGTTTAAAGCCTTAACAGCACTACTTGTTTCTATGTAAGAGCTGATTTTATTACCTGGATCAAAGGCCACTGACATTTTGATTCCATAAAGCAAACATATATCTATCAGACCAAGTTTATTTTTCAGAATATATAAAAAAAAATCCAATTAGTCCTGTGTGCAAACATTGTTGAACTGATATAAAACATTTTTATGAGGAAAATTATGTAATCATGGTAGAAAGGAGAACTTTAAAAGAGATTTCAGAGGACTGTACAGCATCTGTTAACTGTCCTGCAGTACAAACACTACACTTCACTGTTACTTTAAAAGTATGATGGATATAGAATTTCCACTTCCCTATGTGACACGGAATCAATCCAATGCATCCGTAGAAGACATGTTCAAATGTCCTTTTAAAATTTCAGACAGACTCAAATGCAGCTGTGGGCACCTGCTTTTAGAGCAATGGGCAGAATGAAGAAGGTTTAAAAGGGTACAACAATTAATGTGTCAATATGCTTTATTTTCTTTAAAAAATATGCTTAAAATCTGTCTCATTGCTGTACTGGAACCACTTTTAGACCACAAGGAGAGTTTTATGGCTATCCCAGGCTCTCCAAAATCCTGCATCTTGTAGTTCCTAACTCTTGAATTGAAATCACGTGGCTAATGAGAGGTATAATTTCAAAGTTTTGTACGTACCACAAAGGCAGTGTAGAATACCAGCAAAAGTGTTTGAAGTTTCAGGGAGTTGCACATCATGTTCATCACACACACACACGCATGCACGCACGCACACTTTTTTATCGTTGATAGTCCTCGTTTAAAGTGATAAATTCAATTTTCATGTCAAGAGATGTACATCTTTGATGCATGCATATTTTGACACCCTCCCTCCCCCTTCCCCCCCTCCCCGCTGCAAAAAAAAAAAATCCAGGAAATTTTGTAGAGACAATCCCACAAAAAATGAAAGTGCAAAAGTTCTTATGAAAAGCATGTCACATTTTTATATTCATGAAACCCATATCTTATTTAGGGACACAAAAGTATCTCTACTGAGATAAAGTTCAGGATGTATCACACCTGTCTGCCATCAATATTGCGATAAAGGGCAGGAACCTGAATGCCCTTACAGGCAGACATGGATTGACTAGAGGTATTCCATATGTGATGTCAATTCCAAATCTCTTTGTGCAAAATGTTATAAGCTTGCAAACATTTGGCTTTTCTTCAGTCATAGAATCCTAGAATCGTAGGACTGGAAGGGACCTTGAGAGGTCATCAAGACCAATCCCCTGCAGCTATGGCAGAACTAAGTATTATCTAATCTGAACACCATTTTTGACATATGGTTGTCTATCCTGCTCTTAAAAAACCTCCAGTGACAGAGATTCTACAACCTTTCTAGGCAATTAATTCTGGTGCTTAACTACCCTGACAGTTAGGAACTTTTCCCCTAATGTCCTAAACCACCCTTGCTGCAATTTAAGCCTGTTGCTTCTTGTCCTGGCCTCAGAGATTAATGAGAACAATTTATCTCCCTCCTCCTTGTAACAACATTTTGTGTACTTGAAAACGTATCATGTTCCCCCCTCAGTCTTCTCTTCTTCAGACTAAACAAATCCAATTTTTCAATCTTCCTTTAGATTTTCTAAACATTAAATTATTTTTGTTGCTCTTCTCAGGGCTTTCTCTAATTCATCCACATATTTCCTGAAATGTGGCACTCAGAACTGGAAACAATATTCCATCTGAGGCCTAATCAGTGTGGAGTACAGTATTTCTTGTGTATTTCTTACGCCATTCCTGTTAATACATCCTAGAATGATGTTTACTTGCTTTTTTTTTGCAACACTGTATCACTGTTAACTCATATTCAGCTTGAGATCAACTATAACTCACAGATGCTTTTCTGCAGTACTCCTTCCTCGGAAGTCATTTCCATTTTGTATGTGCTCAACTGACTGTTCCTTCCCAAGCAGAGTACTTTGCATTTGTTCTTATTGAATTTCATCCTGTTTACTTCAGACCATTTCTCCAGTTTGTCCAGATCATTTTGACTTTTAATCCTATCCTCCAAAGCATTTGCAACCTCTCCCAGCATGGTATCATCCACAAACTATACAAGTAGATGCTCTATGCCATTATATAAATCATTGATGAAGATATTGAACAGAACTGGACCCAGAGCAGATCCTGCAGGACTCCACCCAATATGCCCTTCCTACTTGAATTTTCAATAACTTCATTGCATGGCCATCAACCATGCCTCTTGGATAAACAAGAACACCCAAGTTACATCATACTCAGAGACTTCCACCACCATGTAAAAGGTTGCATGCTCTGACCCTACCTGGTGCTGCCACTCCCAGATATTCATGGATTTGTTGGATTGAGCCAGATTTGGAATCTTCATTCTGTTATGCCTGATGTATCCCCATCAACCATGGTCACTCTGGCTGGCACAACAATCTTTAGTAGGACCGTGAGTATTTGATTTGAGGACTCTGTCAACCTGCGAAGGCTTAAATGTGGGATGCTCTGCAAGACAAAGAAACAATATTCATACAGGATACTTAAAACACTATGGCTGCATCTACACTGGTAAATTAAGTCGACTTAAGCTTGGCTTAAGTTGACTTAATTTTCCCTGCATCTACACGACACTTTGCTTAAGTCGACTTAAGCAGCTTGCTTAAGTCGACTTAAGGAAAATAAAGTTGACTTAATGAAAATTAAGTCGACTTTATTAAACCACCTTTCTACTCGACCTAAAGCTTAATTCAACTTTTTAAAGTCGAATTAAGCCAGTGTAGACCTGAGGTAGCCCTAAGTCGACTTAGGGCTACCCCAGGACTACACCAATGCCCTCCCTGCCGGGAGGGGGGCATAGGGAGAGCCTGGCATGCCCCCCAAAGGGCAGGGCAGAGCCCTGTGTGACACTGTCTGGATTTAGGGAAGCATTTATGATATTATTTTCAATGGATATCTCATAAATGCTATAATCCATAGGAGTTATGTCATGTTTGGTATCAATAGAAAGGTAGTAATTTTCTGGGAATGATTATATAGTTTATGTCTAGGAATTCTATTTCAATTAGAAGTTAGGAATATGGTGTTCTATCTATACTTTAACTTATGTTATTTTATTGAAATGGCTGAGAGAGGTGGGTGTGTCAAACCATTGTGTCCTTAATGTTTAGGAATTTTCCAGCTACAATGGGCCCAGGGAATAAACTGATGAGCCATTAAGGACACAATGCTTGTATTCCTTATGTCCTTAATGGCTCATCAGGTCACTCCCTGGGACCATTGTAGCTGG
>ML686195.1:3435917-3452505 GCA_007922175.1 Pelusios castaneus | reverse complement strand
TCATAAATGCTTCCCTAAATCCAGACAGCATCACACACAGGGTTCTGCCCTGCCAGGGTCCCTGTCCCCCTTTGCCCCACTGCACACAAGGGGTGCCCCCCTGCCACCGTGGACCTGCCCAAGGTCTCCCTAGCCCCACAAAGTGTACCTAGAGCATCCAGTGTGGATGCTCTAGATCGACTTTGTAAGTTCTCCTTTTAGTCAACTTGAATTTTAAGTGTAGACACACTAAGTCGACTTAGTTAAAGTCGACTTAAAAGTGCAAGCGTAGACATAGCCTATGATCCATTCCTTCACAATGAATAACTTTATCTAAAAATCCCAGTTTCATGGTTTGATACTTCAGACATCAAATGTCTGTCAAAAGTAAGTGATTTGGGGACTTAAGCAAGTGACGTCCCACATATGAAAGAGATTTAGATACAGCCATCTTATATACTGGTATTCTTTGTGGCTGTCCAAATAGGGTGACATTTATCTCAAACATATAAAACCTCTGGTGACAGATGTTCTCATTTAAAGGAAGAGTCCCAATATTTGGGGCTTTTTCTTATATATGTTTCTATTTAGCCCTCATTCTTATTTTTCACACTTAGTATCTGATCATTCTAATAAAACCTAACTAATCAGGATTTACAGGGACAAAGTGTGCAATATATGAGGATAACTTATCCACAGTGCTATGTCCTGTGACCACTGCACTTGTCTGTGGTTTGGAATGCAACCACAGCTACTCCATGATGTTTTTTTTTGTTGTTTTGTATTTTAGAGGTTGATAGAGCTTCTGGATCCATATAATCATGGATCCTCCTGTGGATCAACACACAATACTACCCTTCATATTGACCTATGGAGCGCACAGAAATCCCATCCATGAAATACATAGATGGAAAGGGTGCCTTTGCAACACTACTCCTTCTATACCCCATTCAATACATATTTTACATGATGCAGAGGGCCTTGAACAGAAAATCCTTTACCTAAGTGAGGTTCATCAAGAATGGATGTGAGTGGATAGCAGTAGGCACCTTAAATTTCTCTACAGTAAGCCAGTAATGGAAGAGTCTGTTGCTAGTCTGGAAGCTGGCATATTCTGTTATTCCAATCTACTCCATCCTTAGCACAGCCATAATAAGCATATATAGTCACATCTTTCCAAAAATAATTGTACCGTATGGATTCATTTTTGAAATCTGTTAGAAGTCAATCATGACTGACTTGCACGGGAGTCATGCTCTTAAAATATTATACAATATTTTGAAAACATATCCCTTGTAGTCTTTGCAAATTGGCTTACCCTTTTGGGAGGGGTGAATGCAATTTCAGCACCATACCTAGATGCCATGACAATCATTAGTAGTTATACTATCAGGTTATGTGCAAGGATTATATAGTAACAAATATCCCCATATATGAATGTACGGTGGACTCCATGATTTAGTGTTCAATTCCACAAGCCATGTTCCCCCATTCCCATGAGATCCACAGATCAATCAAGATTGCATTTTGGGGCAATTGGTCCATTTCTGCACCAGCTCATTATTTCATAAGTGCCAACAAGCAGCCCGTTCTATATTATGTGCCTGCAGTTCCCTGCGTTCTGCTTTTAATAGTGGCCAAAGCTAGCTTGTTTTGATATCACTCGTGCTCAGTGGGCAGTCTAATCAGGATGGTTGATAGCTCCCTTGATTCTCACAACTCCCACTGTGCTCAAGGTTGCAGTGTATTAGCCTGAACACAAATATGAACTTAAAAGAGTATATAAAGTATTTATTTAGATAATACTTGTGGATAAATTTGCCCATTTCCTAGAAGACTAACTTTATGAAATTAATGTGAAGTATTTAAGTATGGTAACTGACGTACATGCTACACAGCGAGACTCACTGATGCAGTTAGTGCTTGCTTGTTAAGAAATATTAGAATTGATTTATTTTTATAAAAATAAAAAACAGTCATCTTTTTTAAATATATGCATGTGAACAAGAGGACTTTTTTTATAAGAATGAAATATTTAAAAAAATTGTTTCTCTTGGATACACAAAGATTTTTAAATATCAGTTCAAATAACACTTCACTTAGGTATCTAATCCTTAAAACATCAATTTAAAATCACTGCTGATTCTGAGTTGCTGATCCCTTGAAATATCCTTGTTTTCAATGTTACAGAGTAGGTGTCCATTTGCCTTCCTTTACAAAAAAAAAAGAGTAGGTAACACTGTGGCTTTTGAGATATAGTACCATGAAGCAAAGTGACAAATAGGACAATATGTCACAATGAAATATACTATGTTACAGCATAATGTGATGCTGATACCTTAAGAATCTATAATATGAATCTTATAAAAAAAAACCCTTACTGCTGTACTTGAGTCCAAGGATTTTTCTGATAGATTAAAAGGCTACTGTTACAATCCAGCCAACTTTAACAAGGATAATCATTTATTTGTAGTTTATACATAGTCATGTAGTTTCGCTGTACTCAATTTTCAATGATGTCTGAGTCAGGATTTTTGTGTATGTATAAACAGACTTTTTTTTTTTTTTTTTTTTTTTAAATTAGCTTGCTTCTTTTGCCTAATGGTATCACTCAATAGTATCACAATTTAGGGTCTGTGTTTCCCATTTGAACACAACGGAAATGACTGTGGCTTCAGGAACATTGATCTGTTCAATCAGGAGTAATTTGCTTATTAAAAATAACCGAGGCCCTGATTCTTGAGTCAGTATACACTCTGCTTGGCACATCTCCATCCCAGTGGGGGTGAAAGGAGGCTTTAAGACATTTTTGTGCTCTTATTATTGTTGAACTACCATGGGTCTAGTCTGGCCACCAGGACAGGTTAAAGTAGTCTCTAAATTGCATTCAGTTACTGCTGCTCCAAGGGGACATCATGGCAAATGAAAATAGCTAGAGCATAATGGTGCTCTGGTCTCAGCTCTTTTCTCCCAGTCACATTAACACTACTTTTCCCACACTAAGGACTATGAGATGATATAGGTATAACATCACACTCCCAACTCTGCCTCTGGAGGAATATGAGGCTATGTCTACACTAGAAAAAGTTAACTTAAAGTTAAGTCGACTTAGTCCACTTTATTAAGTTGACCTAACCACCCTTCAGTCAACTTAATAAAGTTGACTTAAGGGTTACTCCCCCTCCACACCATCCTTAAGTTGATTTAAGGAGTTGAATTAAGGCTTAAATCGACCTAATGGGCGATTCTTAATAGGTCAACTTAAGCTTTCATTAAGTCGACTTAAGGAATTTCTTAAGTTGACTTAATGAAAGTCTGGTGTACACAGGGAGTAATTTAGGTCGACTTAAGGGTCCTTAAGTCGACCTAAACTGCTAGTGTAGACATAGCCTTAGAGCATCTCCTAAGGCCTGAATCCAGTTGGTTCGCAGCCTCCCTTTAATACCAGAGCAGCATAATGAGGCTATATATTGTATCCATGAATCAGGTCCTAATTTTTAGTACAAATACCTGGTAATCAAAAAGGAAAGGACAGGAAGTGTATAAAGATTTAAGAGTTTTCATTAAATATTACTTTTGGGGAAGTTTGATCAAGTGATTCAAATGTGATATATCACATCTATCTACAGTGCATATTTACTCCATACCTGAATGCTATATTAAGAGAATGGTTACCTTCTATGGTTAGGAAATGCCAACATTTTTTAATGTGTCACCTTAAACCTGCTCTTTGTTTGTATTACTGCAGGTGACCTTACTTACATGATCCATTTTTTTTTCTTCTTTTGCTCTCCTATTTTCCCTCTTGTTCCCATTTCTTTTCCCTCCTTTCCCTTTCTTTCCTCCCTTTTTCCAGAAAGTGCTTGTGGTTGAAAATGCGAACTTATGTGATTTTAAAATTAAGAGCATTTTACAGATAGAAAATATATAAAGATTTCACAACTGTACTACAGACATGGATTTCAGCTGCCTACAACAAGGGTTCCCAAATTACCCATGATGAAGTCACACATATCTCATCAAGATAAATTCCAATACTCTCATGATAGATTCCCTATACAGTAGAAAAGAATACATAAGAGCTGAACTCTCCTCTGATATTTATCTTCTATCATGAGGAGGGATAACTCACAAGTGCTGTAGTCACAAGAGAGTTATTATATCTCTCCTTACAAGTGAAGATAAATGTCACAACTGAGATGAGTCATCATGTACATATACTGTAAATGTATATATGAATGTATTAAACACAATAGACATTTCTTTCCCCCTCTTACTTTTCATGACTGAAATTGTCTTAGATTACAGATATTGAAAATTAAAAGGTTTTGGTAATCTATGTTGAAGTGGCAGGATTCAAATAGCATACTTTAAGAATGTATTATATCATTAATAAAATAACTATAAAAATAATCCCCATGTTTGTATTGAGTCCAGTAATTAGGGTAGTAGCCTGGGACCTGTGAGACGCAAGTTCAATTTCCAGTTTCACTACAGGGTGACTCCTTGGGACTCCTAGGCAAGTCCTTGTAGTCTTTCTGTGCCCCAATTCTCTACCTGTAAAATGGGGATAATTCATTTTGTTGCCTCAAAGAGTGTTGAGAGGATAAACATTTGAAAGATTGTGAGGTGCTCAGATAATATGGTAATGGGGGGCACTATATCTAGGAGTAAGAGTTAAGTCTAGATTTCTAAAAGCAGAATTTACCCAGTGAAGAAAATCTGCAAAATACTTTCAAACTTTTCCACTCCCCCCACCAACAGAGAGTGAAACTGAGGTTCTAAATATAATAACTAGAGAAACTATAGCCTAATTCAATTCTCCCTTTCCATGCAAAACTCTCACAGATTTCAGTAGGACTTCTGCCTAGGTAAGGAAGCAATAAGGTACTTAAGGTCACCAAGCCTTTGCGAGTATTTTTCTCCAAGGGGAGAAAAAAAGGGGAGATGGCAGGCACTGAAAGAGAAAAAGAAAGTGGTTTTCTTCAACCCAAATGAAATTAATTTTGTGTCACCAAATAGGGGGGGGAGAATATCAAAACCAAAAAGTTTGTTTCTAGTCATAATGAAAATATGCTTATCATTTTGCAAGCATTAATTAATTAATTAATTAATTAATTAATTAATTAATTAATTAATTGTAGTTCATTGGTGCTTTAAGCAGTGTTAACTAACGATTGGCAAAACAAACAAATCCACACAACAGGATGACAAAATACAAAGTGTTCCTGTACGTATGCAAAGGCCACCTGCAAACTATGTGCACACGTGGATGAGAAGAGAGCTTGGAGCTATAGAGTTTGTTTCTATACACAGCGGCCCTTGACAGGTAGTCTGCAGATTTTTCGATGGGTTGCTAGTCATACCCACTCCTGGTTACTTAAAATGTGTATTACAGTTTTGTATAATCAGAAATGTCAGCCCCTAGCTTCTAAAATTTATTCCTGTATGGTTTATTAAAGTGAAAATTTAAAGCACTCACCACCGCCCTTTCTTTTAATAAGGATTTTTAGAGAATTTCCAAATGAGACTGAGCACCTCAGAAATCAAAACTAGATAAGCGATGCTAAAATGATGGTGAGGATGTCTTTTCAATATGCTGCAAATTGATTTAACTAGATTCATAGAATCACAGATTCTGATCATCCAGTCAGATCTCTTATATAACACAGGCCATAGAAGCTCCCCAATATAATTCCCGACTCACATATTTCAGAAAAACATTCAAGCTTGATTTAAAAATTGTCACTGATGAGGGCTAAAATTTTCTATTTTATGAGGTTAGATCTAGTAATCTTTTCTTTTAAAAACCTAAGATAACATAAATTTGGTAACTTTCAGAGAAGGAAATTCTCATCTCATTTACTTATTAAAATTTGGAAGGTCTCCACTGAAGAACAAAATTTCAGCCTTACATTTGAATGATATTTTTAAAAAGCACATGTTAGCTATAAAATACCACAGGAAATTTTTAAATTTTTTTTTAAAATACATACTGTACCAACTCTTCCTCATCATTCCATTATATACAAAATGTGTGTATATATATATTTCTTTGTGTGTGTGTGTGTGTGTGTGTGTGCGTGTGTGTGTGTGTGTGTGTGTGTGTGTGTGTGAGAGAGAGAGAGAGATATTCTGCACACATCTCATCTGTACAATGCTAATACCCATGTGATAAGTTTCAAGGTCTGTAATGATGATATGCACCTCTGACAGCCTTATCTGCCATCTGCCAACTAATTTATATGCCCAGGACTACTCTAAAGATTCAAAAACTCTCAGCATCTGCAAACAGAAGCCACAAAACAAACATGCTAGAAAAAAATGTTTCCTCTTCTTCCTTCAAACGTGGATGAACTCCCACCCTCAATTTTAAAAAAAAACTTACACATGTTTGAAGTACAGGACAAGAATTGTGGTGACCTGGACTATTGACAGTTTAATGTCTGACACAGCCTGATCCATCAAGACTAAAATTCATACCACTGGAAAAGTGAAGATACACAGCTGTTCAAAACAACTGTTCACAATCATTTGCTTCTAGCTCTAGAAGATCCTGAGTTATTATATTGTAATATTATTCACTCTCCAACTCTATTTTGGGAATTTTAGAGTTTCAAAAATGTTTTAGTTTAATATAATATAATATAATTTTCCCTCTACTTCTTAGACCTTTATGATTGGACTTACCAGCATGATGGTTTAAGATGGTGTTTCTCAACATTTTTTATGTGAAAGATCAGCTTGCTGTCTTCCTGAACTGTCTGTAAACTGTGTTAGGGAAATCTCAGGGATCGGCTCTGGTCCATGGACCAGTCATTGAGAAATGCTGACTTAAGACACCTAATTTTACATGAGGAGGGATATGAAATATAGGATGAATAATTTTTTAAAAAATGTTCTAAAACACTATACCATATCTTGCTCCCTGGTAAAATATGTAGCATTTACCAAATTCACAACCATTTGGAGTGTGTAGTAAGGATTCACTGTTATCAATTTGGGATGTAGTGTATAGTAACCATTTAAGCTCCGAGGTTCTTGAAAGATATCCTCTTTGTTCTCAGACATGGGTCATGCCTATACTGAAAAGCCTGCATCGATTCCCAAGGATTGACGCAGTGGGATCGACTGAACGGCCACTGTAGACCCACTCAATCAATCCCAGAAGTGCTCTCCCTTTGATGCAGTAAGTCCATCACTCCAACAAGAATAACGCTGCGTCATACAGAAAGCATTTCCCATTTACAGAGGTGAGTGAAGATGCTGCGGTAAATGAATGTAAGTAAGTCGAGTGAAGATATGCATTCTGTGGCACATAGATTGCATTTCTCCCGTCAACTTAGCGCCATAGTGTAGAATAGGCCGCAGTTTCAATTGCCTTTGCATGACAGACTACTTAAAAGAACAGATCCTGAAACCATCAGGATATGTTCATGTGGTGAGACAGATGTGGAAATAGGGATACAGTCAGATTATTAGCATTTGCTGACTTACTTTGCTGAAGAGATCCACCATTTATGACACCAGATTCACCAGAATGAAAGAAACTTTGGGTCCAATCCCGCCCCCCAGTGAGCTCAATGGGGGCAAAATCAAGCCCATTCCACTTAAATAGTTTCTACTCTATCTTAGTATGAATTTATTTTCAGAAGAACTACAGCTATGAATTTTGAGAGTGCTAAGGAAAATTAGTGATTCTTGCCTTTACAGCAAATGGCAAAATGGATGGCCTAAAATGATAACAGTTACAAACTATTTAATTGCTGTCTCCTATAGGATATGAAAAGTGGTTCAAAATCATAAATCAGTTAAATACAACTGCAATGTAGCAACAAATTTTCTGCATAGACTGAAATCTCATATTCAGTTTACCTTCTGCTTAGATCTTATCCAGCCACCTCTTTCTATATTACTTTACAGTAGTTACATGTTGGAAAGCACAGTGAGCTACTCCACAGGGGCAGTATTCTACAAATATTGCTCTATTGTGTTTTATCATATTCACAATTCACACAGGTTAACTGCAACTGACAGCTGCACCCTAATAACACTAAAACAGAAGATTTCAGAAGCAAAACTGAACTTCATGACTCCACAGACATTTCAATTGTTATAAACCCAAGAGTGACATATTCAATCTCATGACCAATTTGATAGCCTGACATGATGTACATACACTAGCGCAAATGTATTCTGCTGATTCTAAAGTAAATGGTAAAACATTCCATATTTGTGGCATAACATATTGATTAAAAGCATGTCGTATTTGGTGTGCTCAATAAATTACCCATTCAGGCTTTTGCAAGCCAAACATCCCAGCTCATATAGATACATATCCACAACAATTCAAAGGACTGAATGAAGAATACTCATTTAAACTTTTCACCTGAACTTTGATTCATTAACTTGTTGACATGGCTATGGATCAATAAATAACTCTATTGGCAGGAGGACTGTGAGTTTTAATATAAATTGTATTGATTTAACAAAATATACTGAAAAGGGGAAAAGAAAGTTTTGAATGATCTGCACTCCATATATGTATAAGCGGGTGTTTAAAGAGACTACTGAAAAGTGACCTTTCCCAAAGAGGAGATTCTTAAGAGATCTCAGTAAATCAAGGGTATGCACTTAAGACAACTTTGTTCCTTGCTGATTTTTTTTTCAGAACACGTAGGAGCATGGCAATATCTGAAGCAGCACAGAATTATTTTTAGAACATGTGCAGGGGATGTATCCATATCCTAAGGCAGTGTGCCATATGGGTAAAACCCTGGCCTCATTAACATCCATGAGGCCAGGATTTTACCCTATGGATGTATATTTAAAGGAATGTAACAGAATTAGTATACATCAAATCTGTAAGGTGCCATTCACACCTATAGTTCTATATAAATAAGTCAACTAAAAAAGATTCCTCATATCCTCAAGCTTCTAATCAAAAGTAGAAGTTGTTGGCCAACCACCATTATTCACTCCAGTTTTATATCATATACATTGCATCCCTAACATATATCATATTGAGTGATGTAACCATGATTCTGATTACTGTGAACTGCACCTTTAAATACAAGAAATACACTCACTCAAGTGCTAATGGGTTCATAGATTTTACTTCAAGAAAAGACAATTATGATAATCTAATCTGACCTCTTGCATAACACAGAGCATAGAACTACAACCAATAATTCCTGCATCAAGTACAATAACTTGTGGTTGAGCTACATTAACAGCATATATCTTTTAGAAGGACATCTAAGCTTGATTTAAAGACTTCAAATATTGGAGAACCCAGTACATCCTTTGGTAAAATACTTCATTGGTTAATCGCTCTCACTGTTAAAAGTGTACCTCTTATTTCTAGTCTGAATTTATCTTGCTTCAGCTTCCAGACATTGAAATATCATTATACCTGTTTCTCTCTATAGACAGAAATTTTCTCCCTATGTAGGTACTTACACACTTATACTCCCTATGTAGGTACTTATACATAGTGACCAAATAACCTTTTAACCATTGTTCTTATTAGATAAATAGATTAAACATCTTAAGTCTCTCACTCTGAGGAAGGTTTTCCAGATCTCAAGTCATTCTTGAAGGACAATTTTACAAAAGTGAGAAACATATGCAGCTTTCTTCCATAGAGATTTCTTTCTTTAAAAAAAAAATCTTTAATTGCTTTCTTGAATATAAAATAAAAGCCATCTATGCTGAAAGTACATATGTTGTTCCATGTATGAAAAATATAACACCCAGCAATTTTATCATTGATCATAACAGATTTCCAATAAATCTTTTTTTGTTTGTTTTATCTTTTTAAAACTTTTTTTTTTAAAGAAACATTCTAGGTCATCGGGTCCAGTTCCCTGCACTCATGGCAGGATCAGCTACCCCCATTAAACCATCCCTGATAGGTGTTTGTCTAACCTGCTCTTAAAAACCTCCAATGTAGGAGATTCCACAACCTGCTGATGCAACTTATTCCAGTGTTTAATCACCCTGACAGTAAGGAATATTTTCCTACTGTCTAGGCTGAGCCTCCCTTGCTGTAATTTAAGCCCGTTGCTTCTTGTCCTATCTTCTGTGATTAAGGACATTCATTTTTCTCCTTCTTCCTCATAACAACCTTTTAGGAATTTGAAAACTGTTACCATATCCCCTCTCAGTCTCCTTTTCTTCTAGACTAAACAAACCCAGCTCTTGCAATCTTCCCTCATAGGCCAAATGTTCCAGACCTCTAATCATTTTTGTTGCCCTTCTCTGGACTTTCTCCAGTTTCTTCACATCCTTTTTTAAATGAGGCACCCAAAACTGGACACTACTCAGGTTGAGGCCTAATCATTGCAGAGTAGAGTGGAAGAATCACTTCTTGTGTCCTACTCACAATACTCCTGTTAATACACCCAGAATGGCATTTGCTTTTTTAGAAACAGTATTAGACTGCTAACTCATATTTAGCTTGTGGTCCGGGTGCTCGCATGCACGCACACATACAAAAACATCATAGCTACCCTTTTTTGATGTTTTGAACTACTTTTCACTCATGTTTTCCCTAAAATATAGCATTTATTCACTTTAGTGGTCTGTATTTCAGACATCATATTGACAGGTTAAACTGTAAAAAATTAAACATTATTTTCAACATCTTTTAGAAGGAAAAAGATACTAAAATACTGTTTAATAATAAATGATCTTCACATTTACAAAATGCTGGTTTCTCTTTAAGAGAGGTTCCATAGTTCCTAAGCCCCATTCTACTGCTAAATGTGTGGCAGCTTTCTCTCCTCCCTGACCTTACCCATCTTTGTGTAATAGACTGGTCATGGGGAAGAAATAGTTCCTCTGGATTTGGAAAGGTGGATTTCATGGTGAGTTAACCAGAGAATCAGCAATATCCTTTTTCACTAAAGACCAATGACACAAGGTGGGTCTTTGAGAGTCTTTCTTGCCTTAGGTACAGATCACACTTACTTCAGGCCTTCACCACAATCATGCTTTATTATATTGTTCTACCAGGCCATTGTTTATAATACTATTTATAAATCCCAGTCAATTTTCCACTTTTCTCTTTTGGGGAGAAAGGGAGCAGTACTAGTCAAAGCCAGTTTTGCCTTCCATCTGGGTCTCCACTGCCTCCTAGCCCTCTCTTCCAGACTTCCTTCCTCTCTCCATTTTTCTACTTCCAACTGCTATGGTATCCTTCTAATTAGCCAGTGAATTGTGGCCCTACTTGTTACCTAGGGCCTAAATAGAGATTAAATTAACCTATATTGGTGGGGATTTTAGTGGCAAGATATTGTGTCAGCTTCTGCCTCGGGTTCCAAAGGGGTAGCCGTGTTAGTCTATTGCAGAAAAACAACAGTTTTGTGGCACTTTTAAAGACTAACACATTTATTTACCTCATGAGCTTCTGTTAGTCTTTAAAATTGCCACAGGACTTTGTTGTTCTTCTGCCTCAGAACACTGTTTCAGCCAGATTGAGATACTCTTTCTCACACTGAGTAGTAGCTCAATCTATCAGTAGCCCCACTGATTTAAATTGGATTACTCACAGTGCAAGGTACCATTTCATTGTGAGTAAAGGTATCACAATCTGAGCCTAAGGTAGCATTTACAAGGTCTTACTGTTCTATAGAATGAGCACAGAATCCGAAGGTAGAGATGGAAAGAAGACCTAGTCCATCATCCATTGTTTGTCAGAGAAGAATCAGCTTCAATATTCACAACCCAATATTTAATATTAAGAATTAACTAAGAAATTAAAGTTTAGATGTTTTGTTTCAGCTTTCCAGTGGTGTAGCATCTACTGTGTAAAGGCAATTTAAACATTTTTTTAAACATTTGAAGGGAGCCTCAATTTAAAGAATTTTAAGAAAACTGCTTAGGTACAAGGTATAGCTATAAAGCATGTTTCATTTTGTTCTGGCTGGAAGTATACCTGTCCCTTCTTCTCTTGCTTAGTATCTCTTAAACCTCTGTTCTTTGTAATAAAATAAGAACATTTATTAACAAAGTCATTTCAGTGCTGTTTATTATTAAGGTGTTAAGCTAACCTACAGATATGTGTGTGCTCTGTCTCTTTAAGGCAACAAATTTAATTTCTGCCCATGTCCAGTGAGAAGAAGTAGACACTACAAGGAGAAGTCCCTAGGAACTCAGGAACTGGGCTTCACTGATTGTTAACTGCAATGCAGCTTCAGACTGGCAGAGTTTTGAAGAGATACTGGCATGCAGACAGGCTGATGAGTGAGGGAGCTGATCCACAGCTTAGCAGCAGCAAAACTCTCGCTTGCTAAGGCAGTGTCTTACAGTTATGAGTGTCCTATTAGGACGTCACAGCTGGAGACACAGGCAGGCACAGATCCTGACAGTACATTTAACTTGTTTTTAAACTGACTTTTTTTCATATTGATGGTAAGCCTGTAACAAATTATCTTTGTTTTAAGAGGCCTAGGCTGGGATTTGGGGGGGGGGGGGGGGGAGAAACATATTGAAAATCATTTTAAAATCGCCAGATGTCTCCAATATCAAATGAAAATATTTGATATTCATTGACACTCCTGTCAAATCATCTGAGGCATTCAGATCCTGCAGTGAGGATGCCCATATACAAAAAGTTTCTAGATAGATAGATAGATATGCACCAAGTTGTCATCATAAAGTAGCCTTATGTTTCCTATACTAGCTCCCCACCACGCACTGATAGTGGTTAGCTTGGACATAGCATTTCTAATCCCACTGATTTCCCACCTCTATATTTGCTCATTGTGGACCGTGGGAGCTGAGTGCATGTTAGCAGCCTGTTGGCTGATGTCATTTCATCCCCAGTCATATCTGGGGATGCAAGGTATGTTTGAACCAGCTTTGAACTTCCAACTACCTGACTTTGTGCTGCACACTTTCCAGCCACAGCTGAAGCACTGGGCCATTAAGAATCTGGGAAAGCCTACTATTATGGACATATGCCATAAGGAACTACCCCAAAGTCAAAGGTAATGTTTCCATATTCTTCAGCATTTTGGATCAGGCCTTAAATTAATATGATCATCAAACTAGGGTCAGGATTGTACATCTAACGAGCAATAGAGTTCATCCTTCTTTTTGTCATTGTGTTCTGCAATTTTCATGTCAACACAGCGATTTCTGTTTAAATGTTTGTATTAAAAGTTTTTAAAAATTGAATGTTTTGTTCAGCATCTGTAACATACTCTTAAAGGGTTTGAATCACAAGCAGTATTAAAAATATAAACAAAAAAGTATGACATGAGCATAGTGCATCCTATTAAAATTTGCTATAACAAGGACTTTGTTTGCCAACATACAACCAACCCAATCAGGACTATCTAGAAAATTTTATTTTCAAAATCCAGACATTTATATCCAGATCTTCCCTAGCTCCTGACCTGCATAAAAAAAAATTACTCCATCCAACCCCATGTTCTGTATTTGTGCATCACTAAATCTAAAACAGCTATATAGGTTTAAATCAAATGTAGAGAAAAAGAGAAAAGAAAGTAGCACTTGCTCAATGTTGGGAATTTCTATGGCAAGTTTCAGACCAATGTGAATTAAAATGGCTAGGTTATAAATCCCTCGAAAATAAGGTTTATAATGGAAACGCTGACAGACATATAGCGATAGCAGAGGTAGCTGGCACCACTGTAATAAAAGGACTTGAATGAAAAAGATCTGTATGCTTCACAAAAGCTTGTGGATTTCAGGATAGAGTTATATGCAGATTCAATGTAAAATGGACATTAATATGCCCCAGTCATTATGATGCCACAGTATCAATTACAAAAAATCCTGACACTCAACTTTTAGTCAAACTGTGAAAGAATTTAAATGAAAAGCACAAATCATAGATTCCAAGGCTAGAAGGGACCACTGCGATCATCCAGTCTGACATTCTACATAACAAAGGCTACAGCACTTCCTCCAAAAAAATGCTTAAAGCATACCTTAAAAAAAATTCCAATCTTGATTTAAAAATGTCCAGTGATGGAGAATCCACCACACCCCTTAGGCTATGTCTACACTGGGGAATTTAGGTCGACTTTAAAAAGAAGTCAACTTTAAGTCGACCTTATTAAGTCGACTTAGAGAGTCCACACGGGACTCCTAAGTCGACTTAAAGGGGGCCTTACTAACTCAAATTTATACCAGGTGTTATAAAGTCGACTTAGAATTTGCTTAAGTCAACTTAAGGAAACTGTAGTGTAGACGTGGGGTAAATTAAGTCGATTTATGCTTGCTTAAGTCGACTTAATTTTCAAGTGTAGATGCACCCTTAGTAAATAGTTGGTTGCAGTGGTTAATTAAGCTCGTTGTTAAAACTTACTCTTTCTTTCCAGGCTGAATTTTGTCTAACTTCAACTTCCAGACAATGGATCATGATATACCTTTCTCTGCCAAACTGAGGAGCCCATTATAAAATATATTTTTCCATATGTAGGTACTCAGAGACTGTAATTAAGTCACCCCTGACTTTGTTAAACTAAATGGAATAAGCTCCTTGAATCGATCACTGTAAACATGTTTTCCAATCCTTTAATCAGTCTCATGGCTCTTTTCTGAACTCTCCCTGATTTATCAACATCATTTTTGAGTTGTGTGCATTGGATCTGGACATAGTTTTCCAGAAGTGGTCACACCAACACCAAATGCAGAGATCAGGTAAATGATATGCTCCCATATTTATTTACCCCAGGATGACATTAGATCTTTTGGCCACAGCATCGCTCTAGGTATTCATATCAAGCTGATTATCTAGAACAATCCAAATCTTTTTCAGAGTCACAGCTTCCCAAGATAGAGTCCTTTATCCTAGAAGGATGGCCTACATTCTTTGTTCCTAGATGTATACATTTACATTTAGCCATCTTAAAATGCATATTGTTTGCTTGCACCCAGTTCACCACGTGATGCAGTGACCTGTCCTTTTGATTATTTACCACTTCCCCAATTTTTGAGTTATTTACAAACTTTATCAGTGATGATTTTATGTTTTCTTTCAGGTCACTGATAAAAATGTTGAAAAGCGTAAAGCCGCATACTGATCCCGGAGGGACCCACTATAAACAGATCCACTCAATGACAATTCTCCGTTTACCATTACATTTTGAAACAATGTTCCATGTTTCATGAACATTGTGTCTTCCCTCCTTCAACATGATATTATTACTTATCAGATTCCTTATGGTGCCTCAGAATCTGAACATAGAGCAGCAGCCATTAGTCATGTAATCCAAACAAAAACTTAGTAAAATATCCAAGGAACTGTATTCTGGATATTTATCTAGACTTTTTATATAGATCCCCTACCAGCTTAGTATCTGAGACCACACTGTATTCCCAACTCTTATACGATTGCCTTCCACCTTGGATAAGATTTTCTTTTCCCTCTAGAGACTGCAGATTTGAGTAAGCTTCTGATACCTAAACATCAAGATCAGAAGTCTCTGATGGTCGGTGATGGGAGTTCATACCAAAAAATTGTTGCATGTATTACTTAAAAATTAATTTAAAACACTTAGGGGATGTCTTTTATTTTACAAAGAACAAAAAAAATAATAAAGAAGGAAGAATGAAGGAAATATTTGAGAAGGAAAAATATCACTAACATTGAAATTATTTCATGGAACAAGTATTCACATCACACAGCACACTATGGTTCCATGGAACATAGTTTGGGAAATGATGATGTAGAAAATTAACCAAAGCCAACAAATGTAGCATTCTAATTTTAAAGTTAAGGGAGTCACTATGTTGACAAAAAAGTTTCCACTGAAAAACTGAAGCAATAGGCTCAAAGTACTATTTCTTATTGTGTTCAGAATTAAATGTTTCCTATTTATTCAGTGAACTACAAAAGGTTACGGTACTTTTCTTTTTCTTTTTTTTGGCAGCAGTATATCTGACATAACCACTGAAAAATCCACCAGATTTTATTTGATATCCTCTAGCAGTTACAATTTAGAGAAATTGCTGGTCTTGTCTCCAAATAATAAGAAACTAGTTTTCTCTCAAATAGCTCCACTTGCTAAACCTTTCAGGTCTGTTCTGCTCCTGAGCTGTTCCTCTATGCATTGTCTACAGGGAAAGAGATACAGAGTGAAAAGGAGCAATTGTGTATGTTCTGTCTCCATGCCTATAAAACCCAACCCAAACTGTCAAGGTGACAATCCAAAACGATAATCAAAACCACTTCTTACATTCTACCTTGTAACTGCCTCAGGCAAGTTTTAAAGGAGATGCTAACAAATCCCAAAGTATAGCTGGTATTAAATATTTGATATAACCAGAAATATATACAATACACATCAAGCTTATGTTGTATATTGCTGCAATTTCTATACCATAGGTAAACAGCCATATTTCAATAAAAATGTCTTAGGCAGGTATTTGGAATTCTACATAAAAATCAGTTTACATTTTAGAAACGGCTCTGTTCCGCAAAAGCAGCTGTAACAACAAAAAGGGATTTTACTAGGGAATATTACCTCTTTTAGACATGCTAGGAAAAATATTTTCAATCAGGCCTTCTTAACTCTGTGTGTGTGTGTGTGTGTGTGTGTGTGTGTGTGTGTGTGTGTGTGTGTGTGTG